>QXVX01006897.1:0-18996 GCA_013436065.1 Halocynthia aurantium
TATACACTTCATATACGAGGTAACGCTTCCCATGTGGGCACTGTGAACTCTTGAGGGGGGTGGAAAGAGACCATGGGACGCTATGGAGGGCACTAGGTGTTTACATGTACATGAATATCCCCATCTTTGGCAAGAAAATAAATTACTGGTGTTGGCTTATCAATCTCTATACTTTGTCAAGAAATTATTCAGCGGAGTAAAAACAAAAATGCTGACCTAGCCGCAAAGTAGATTACAGATATGTGATAGAAGAGACTCGAGGTTCTGTTTGTCAGATATTGAAACTGATATTTAAACTTAGCTTAATATTACTAAGGTCAGTATAGCATAGACTTGAGGGGGCGCTAACCCAAGCAAATATCTGAAAAGGAGGATCTGAGAAAAAAGGTTAAGAACCATTGGTCTGGAATATATATATGTAATTGTATTAAAATTAAAAATGCTGAAATGAAAAAAGTTTAAAATGGAGAATTGAATAAATTGACAACCTACCGCGCAAAGTCAAAACAGTCGGTATAACAGCTCTGGGAGACGACTCTCCTGCAAATCCAATTTTCGTGTATGCTGTCCCAATGTCCAAAACCACAGCATGTTTCTCTGTACCGGTGCTTAGGCCTAAACTTTGATACAGCGGCATTTCTGTGCGTAAAAGAAAGAATATATTTATAGCCAGTTATATGCATCTTAAAGGGATAACAGGGTAAACGATCATGGGGGTAAATCGGGGGCAAAAGCTAGGCAAAATATCATATTTTGTATGAACGATAGAAAGACCATGTATATCTCATCCGCCAGAGAAACAAAGGAGCGTCTCTGGGAAGGTTTGTGTGGCTGCAGTCGATACATTCATTTATACGGGTTATAAATCGATTTAAATTTACCCCAATTACATACCCAATCACGATTAAATTGAAATAAAAACTTTCCAATATTATTCTCGACATTCTGTAAAAAATTTATGTTGATAGAAAACGTTAATCCAGGACGTCCCCACTAAAATTGTATTACCACTAAAGTGGTACTCCTAAAAACCATCACAATATTTTAAATATAGTCTCCTATCGCCAACTAGCGGTTGGAATTTTGTCAATCGCTCAAACTAAAGAAGACAGAATAGAGGACTCCTGCACTTACATTGTGTTACCACTATAGAAGTATATTTCAGTGAAGACGTCTTACAGTTTGTCTTGTTAAATATGGGGATTGACGAAATTCCAACCGCTAGTTGGCGACAGGGGATCAAATATTTAATTTTGTAGTGATTTTTTCAGAATGATATCTCTAGTGGTAATAAAATTTAAGAAGAGGCGATGCCCGTGCAACTTTGCAGAGCCCCAAGTCAAAAACTTTCGGAGTTATGGACACACGAACATCCGACCAACACACAGTTTCTCCTTTATTTATGACATACATCATATTCCTCGTAATTTGGCGTGGCTAGACTGAATTGAATTGCGGATTACCCTGGGAATTCCAGTCAATGAAGGCAGCAATTTCGATGCAATAAAGAACTTGCTTAATCTCTGCTGTGGTCGGTAAACTCAACTATATGCTGGCCATATTGTGATACGTCTGTCCTCTTCAGAACATAACTTCCATCGGCGTCTCCGAGTCTTCAAGATATTTTATGTTAATACATTGTCTAAATTTTGTCATAGTGGTAACGTACTGAAAGAGAAATGCGTAACAATGGACTCAAAAGTATGCAGACGACAGACTGAAAGGCATGTCAAATATTCCAAGTATTTTTAAATTATCGTTGTCAAGTTTCGTTCCGCATCATTTCTAAAAAATTACAGTTTCGACAGCGTGGCATTTTAATCGGCTTAAAACAAGTAACCTCAATTCAAATGATAATAAAATAAAATGTTCAATAAATTGCAAGAAAGACCAATCCATATCTTTCCAGGCGATGCGTTGTTCAAAGATTAATTACTGGTTCTGGCTCGTTTAAAATCCAGATTACGTTAACAGTGCGATTCTTGGTGACTTGGTCGTTTCATTCGCAATCTCGAAAATGTGAGAGGATTTCTCAGGGGTTTTCAACCAGGGGGAGTATTGCTCTCAACGTGGGAATTTCAGATTTCAGATGGGGGATCGCGATGACAGATTGGTATATTCAAGCTGTTGAAATACTGGACGTGGTTGCGCCTCCCTCACACTAGCAAGGTCATGAATCATGCTTGCACCTCTAAGCATCCTACAGCGCTATGCAAGATTGCATGCTTGTTAGTTGGAATGAACAATTTGGGTAAATTAAATAGAGGGGGACATTTGGTTAAGAGTGGAATGAAACAGAAAAAGTGGACAACGACTGGTGGCAGCTTCCTCCAGAATATCAGAGTCACCGTCTCCATTCATGAAATGAGAGAAAATTTGAAAGCTAGCCTACAATCGACCTCAGTAACACTAGGTATGTAATGAATACTGACTTAGACGAAAGTGAGAAGAGCATGACAAGACATTGTTGTCTATATCCGGCTAAGAGCAAAGTAACAACCGAATATTTTGAAGATTAACAAGATCACACACTTTGTCTAAATATGCCATAATTTTCCAGCCAGAGCAATGTAGAGGATGAACCTAATACCGACGTAGCGGTTACAGTTATATATTTTACACTTCACGTCAAAACCAATATTTCGAGACTTATTATTTTCCACTCTAGCTACTTCGCTAGTCAGCTTATTTCTCCATATCACCGTCATTGGTTGTCTCCCTCTACAATACTACTCNATGTTTTCAAAAATTAACGTTCAATTGAAGAAGATTTGCAATCCAAGATAGAATGTATTTTTTTTACTATTTTCAAAAGTTAGGCATGGTCATGTGACACGCACGAGAGGAATTTTATGTTGCAGTAAAGGGGTTAACAAATGAAACGTCATCTGATAAAGGATAAGGAATTCCTGTAACTTAATTCTGTACTTAAAATTTTACCGGTGCGAGATCCTTAATAAACTTATATAACCCGTTGCATTCCATCAATCATCATTTACTAGGCGAATGCGTGGCGAGATGTGTAAGGTATTATTGAAGGGTTAACATAATTTGTTGTATTGTGTGTCGTAATTAAAATATTGACGTCACTCAGGTTAATTATGACACATCAATAGGATTGAAGATTGGTTTTGACATGAGGAACTTACACGTGTTCTGGTAATAAGGTACAGATATGCTCCTGGGAAATATTCTTTGAAGAGGAAAAGGATGATATGATTACAGTACTATAGGAGAGAAAAAAATGTCACACATCCAACATTCTTTTTCATATGGATTTAATTTTTAGTATTTATTTATTTGAGGAATAAAAATTATCTCGTCATTTCAATTTCAGTTACGTCACAAATACTTCAAAGTTACGGAACAATCGATTCCAGGAATTAAATAGGAAGCGATACAATGGCGTACATCCTTACATTAAAGTTGATATGGACCATTTATATTCTAACATGGTTGTTATACGGAAATTTATGTTGCTATGATTAAATAGAATAGCTATGATCCGCTAAGCAACGTTTACAAAACAAGGGATAATTCTAGTTACGAGCTTACTGGCTTCAAAGATCGAGAATTTGAAAGATAGGAAGTTCCTTCTATATATCTGGCCGCAATATATCACATAAAGTTTGTTGTTATTTCCTGAAGTTGATTTAAATGCTTCCAAAACAATTCATTAACTTTGATTTATCTATTTCCATTAGACCCGATAAGGAAACCAAATTTTGTGTAAGTTTACATTATTATTCCGTAACAATATACAAGATAATCTTGGTTTGTGAAACAACAAATGGTTATTATTCAAACCCGTACTCTCGTCATAACAATACATGAATTGTATACGACACAATTAAATGTCTATTCGTTCTTTATGATGTAATTTAATATCAGACGACCACCACTGCTGATAGTTGAAGCAGTTATCAGGGAACATTGTCCTAATTGCACTGAATGCATCACTACAGGACAATGGTGCCATTCATTAACTTTGAAAATTAAGGTGTACGTAACTCATATACTATCGCGTCATTCATAAAATTGGATGATAAATACAATGTGAGCATTATATTCAAAGTTAATTGTACTCAGGCGATTGAACCAAGAAAAAGGAGTGATGGAGAACATCACGGAGATTTGTACATTATGGTTACGCTGTTTATGTTGACTGTTTGATAACAATAAGCCCCATTATGATATTACTGGTAATGTTAACAGCATTACATCATACTACTACTTGTGGTAGTGCCATGTCATGGACACCACTGACAATAACTTCCTGTTTTCCTCGGATTGTGAATTTGCATAAGTGAAAGCATGAAAGGTGGAGTTGTAATTTGCTTGTTGTTTCATAATTTGTTGATTATAAGATTACCGAGCTTGACTTGTATTTATGATTTGATATTTTTGTGAAGTTATCTTAAAGATCGGCTGGTCTGACAGGGGCGCAATTTCAGTGCTTCCCATACGGCAATATTTCCCGTTCGTATGAGACACTACTTACAGTTATCTCTGAGCTGAAATTATGGTTAAACTCCATTACACCGACTTGGTATAGTACGATTTACATTTACACATAGTCCCATGTTACTTGCTTCCATCAAATCTCCATAATAATTACTGTACCTATAGGGAATATATAACTTCAATAGTTACGTGACAGCAATTATTATGGAGGATTGGTGGAAGTCAACATGATAACTACCTAGCACTTGATAGAGAACACTTCAACCACATTGTTTTGCAAGTGCAAGATGACGATTTTCAATAACAAATTTATTTTGATTTAGATATTTTTGAGATGAGACACGACCGCGGCGTCCACTTTCGATATAATTCACCGATTTTGCCCAAAAATGGCCGTGATTTTGTGTGGAATAACACCAAAACCAGCGATTTCGTTCAAGTAATCGACAATTTCTAGTGGTTAATTGCAAATCACTTATTTTTAGCGAAAAACATGGAACATTTTGTGGCTGAAATGTCGATTTTTTTGCGATTATATCTTCATTAACTAATGGACAATTTAGTGATTGTTCACAATACTCCGAGAGTTGAGACATAAATAAAGAATTTGCGGTGTGGAACGTAATTATAGCTGGGCGAGCGTGCTTAACTATTAACAAAGTAGGAAATTTGTTTTGAACTTATTGAAAGTCTCTTGTGATGAAAAATAGACGGGAATCGGACGAATAAAACTAGTGAAAAATATATAATTATAACAGGAAAACATCAATTCTTTGCAAAACAGTATTTTCCTAAAATCTAACTAAAAAAGGCAATCAATTTACGATTTGTTCGCGAAAAAATTCAAATGGATGAAGGATCACCGAAATGCAAGGGAAACTATTGTGTATATGCTTTCTCTTGTGTGTTTTCATGTGATGAAACATCATATACATATGTTTATATATCAATATATAGTACATGTCAAGTTCAACTTTAACAATTACACCTCTAGTGGTAATAGTGGATATACGTAATTTAGAGTAAATGCTTACCGGTGTGGTACGGTACGGTGACTTCAGAGGTTTGTCTGATGACGTCGTGTCTTCAACTTCCGTTATACTGTAGATTAAAGATGGGAATCGATTATGACATGGGACGATGAAAGATCATCTCGAAAGGAATGTAACACAACTAGCCAATATGGGAGTGTATTTATTGTCGCACAACCTCTGTTTATGAACAAACGACATTTACCTAGGAAGAATAACGTCTTGTTCTCCAGCTTCACCAACTTTACCATTGCCTTGCGTCCTGCAAAATAAAATATGCAATTAATACGTGAGTATATTACGTCATAAAAATATCAAATGAAGTACGTCATAATAGCACAGAAATACGTAATATACATTTTCTTATGACAGCTGAATTACAGAGAAAAATACTTACTTATGGTTGCTGTTTAATGTTTCTGTATCGTCAGGGATTTCAGGGTACAGAAAACCTGTTGAAAAGAATGTGATTATTAAGTAACAATCGTAAAGAAATAAAGGTGAGTAATGACGTAACAATCCAGTTACATGTGAACAAGTAGTTTTCATCTATGTATAGATTTATTTCGCCGACGGCACTCACGAAGCGGGAAGAGGAAACGTAGCTTGATATATCACGGGAATTATTTATAGAGAATGCAAAGTCATCACATGATATCGGAGATATAGAAAGTTCGAAAATGATTTCTTGAGGCTACACATTTTTTGTCCTCCACCGAATACTGTATATATTCAAGTATAAGTCGAGAGACAAGTCAAGTCAAGTACGAGACAAAAATTAAAGTGAATAAATCTTTTGCTTTTTTTATAATTTATGACTTGACTCGAGGTCGAGTTGGTAATTTTAGAGTTCAAGTTAAAAAACTCGAGTCAAGTCAAGGGCGTACAAATATATACCTGACCCATGCCCAAACTGGAATAAACGTGGGAATGGGAACCCAATTGATGCGAAGATCACGCCGATATTCCTTTGGAACCAATTTTATTCAATATATAGAAAACCTTTAATCCCATCGGATTATATTTTCGAATTGAACTTAGAAGATTACATCGATATTGCGCAACAATTTAAGAAAATCTGTCAATTTATTGAACCACGATTTAGATTTGTGGTTGGTCGCGATGACAATTTATTTAACGGCGGTCAAAATTAACGGTAATGTAACGAAATATCATCCGCCGCGGTTTCAAATGACTAAAAATGAAGAATTAAATATTATAAATTGAATGTAATTGACTCTGGATATCGGCCAAAAATATCTCCGATCATTTTAGCAACTTATTATATTTAGTTATTTCAAATTGACTATTTATTTTATAGTATATTTCAAGTGTACTTGAGACCTTTCGGTAATCTTTAAGGAAGTTTCAAATATCACAAGGATGGGGGTTTAAAATTGTTAAGTTTAAAAACCAGTAGTAAGTTTCAGATGCCGGAGAGTNCTCGATCCCAAATTCCGGCAATTTTCGAAAAATGTCCCACAACTATACAATGTCTGCACTGTGGGAAGATTTAAGGACATCGCCTTCACAACAAATGAGTCAAAATCTAGAATTTGATAACTAAAAATATTAAATATACTTGTTAATAGAAAAAAGCACATTCGGAACTATGATATTGTAACTATCTTATAACCAATACACATTTAAGATCAGATTCCCACTGGCTACATACCACTTTATTCAAAGTGCGCAAACCCCTATTGCTCTACATATGAACCACGTGTATTGTATTGTACTGTACTGTCCTACGAACCGAGCAATATCTCTCATACGGACCTCGATAAGAATCAACCGATTTGGCCGCGAAATGATATCGTGAGGCCGCTAACCGTCTAAATTTTATCCGATCTTCGCACCCTGCCACCTTCCGGTAACACTGTCAGAAATCGTCCGACTTTTCGGTTATAAAGGGCAGGGGAAGATATTTTTTCCTATTCCGTTTACATATTTTTTTCTTTGCAATTCCTGATAGCCGAGAGAGCAATGACGCCACTCGGTGGAAAAATCGTGCAACGCTTCCTATACAGTATACACTGTCACGTATGCTTCACATGGTAAAAATTGTAACCAGGTCTCATTCAAATCGTTATGGCTTTCCCAGTGGCATACCCTGTCCTGGACATTCATCTATTAGATAACTTTACTGTAATATCAACTCAAAAATACAAGGCAAGCTCGGTAATCTTTTAATTACCAAATTAGGTTAAAAATTACAACTACACTTCCTACGTATATTTTTTCATATTTGATGGCTTGAGTCTGACTTTAACAGAAAGCCAATGTCAGCGGCGACCATTCAACAACTGACGCCTAAGGCACGTGTCATACCTCAACTACGCGACCGGGCTTTCCCATGTCGTAGACCTTAGTCTATCGAAAATACAATAACGAAACTTTCGCCGTGTCATAAGGGAAATCTGTACAGTGTAACGTCTGGTAATAGTAACAAAGGGATACATATGACGTCACGAGGAGAATATATACTAAGTCACTACGTTATGTATTTCGCCACCAAGCATGCGGAGGCGTAAGCAAGCACCGTTAAGTATATTAGTAAACATTAAAGTAGTAATCACGATATTTAGCTACAGCTGAAGCTTCGGTATAGGTGCTTAGGTACGTTAAGATTAAACAAGGCCTCGTTGTTCTGTAACCTTTATCACTAGTTTCATTATACCGAGAATCAGTTATCCGGAATACGCTGGACTAGCTATAATCATAATACTGTACTGTCTTATATCATTCGGAATATAGAAATTCTAACAATGAAGAAAGTAATATCAATTTTTTTATAGTTTTAAACACTGCTCATCATGTCAAGTACTTGCATGTAAAAGCTGAATTTACGTAGTTGAAAATTAGATAGGAAATCTATATCTCCAAATTATAACTGTTCTACCTAGATACTGTTAAGTGCTTCCTTTACTGAACCTACGTTAGAGTACTGTCCTCTGCCTTATAGGCTACATTGTTAGCGAATAAACGTCTAAAAATAAACAAAACGTTAGCGCTAGCTGAGTTTACTAGCGGGTGTTAAATAGCGATAATGCTGTAGGTCGATCATACCAAACCTTGAACATATGAAACCTTCATCTTATCATGTGTAATACTCGATATGATAAGCCGCGCAATTTCCTAGAGTTAACAGTGCCAACGGAAAATTACTAGTATTCCACATAGCCTACAAGTAAAAGGTCAACTGGAGGTAAACGACTGCTCTCATAATCTTACTAGAGATTACGAGAGAATGGGTTAGAACGGATCAGATCGAGTGGGTGGTGGTTAGGGTTATTGTCTTGTAGTGTTGTCGCCCGAAAAACCGGTTTCGTTGGACTAGATTAGGGTTAGCTTAAGTTAGGTTCGTGTGAGAGTTAGGATTAGTGTTTAGGATGAGGGGTAGGAACAGTGTTAACCAATCATTACCCATTACCTCTTAGCAGACCTAATCTTACCAACCTACGCTGGCCTATCCCACTCTAATGTAACTGGATTTTAAGAGCCATCACACTACTGGACAATTACCCATCTCTATCTATATCGAAAGTAACTTAAAAAACTGCCAACCGTGTTCCCCTTCACTTAAATTTTGCATTTACTCACTTCTTTTCTAAGCATAAAAATCTATAAAGTCAACAGTGTTTGGTAATTACTTTTCCTTTATCAGATCATTGAGTTCGGCTTCTTGTGATGTAACAAAGACTCGAATTTCAACAGGGTAATGGTACCATTATCACATGTTGAAATCACGATACCACACCTCCAAAACGCCTTAAATAATATGACCGATAGTAGTAACTGGTGACCCCTTGTAACCTCGTATGCAGTTGCAATATCGAATGCTTCCCATTCATAATTTAATATCTCTTGGTATGTGTTTACCAAGTGCAAAATAGTTCATATAAGGTCGTCAATGTATCAAATCACACACGCCTCTTCATTTGCGAAAGTTGATGGATAGGAAGTTTGTGTGAAATGGGAATCCAAGTTTTTAACACAGATAACCAACACTAACTCCAGAATCTCACAGGAAAGTCAATGATTCAAGAATATTCATTCATAAAGTCATCGAAAATGCTACATCATGATGATTACGAGCATGACTATGCATATCCATGTGCCACGCCTCTAACAACGAACCTAACTGCATAATATACAGCTGTATACAATAATACAACTGATGTCATAATAACAGGTAGAAGGGAGTTTTCTAGGACCGGGAAAGTTAATCGGAAAATGAAGATTGAAATCATCGGCAGCACTGTAGTATTTCTAGGCGATCACCCATACGTGACGTATGACGTCAGAGATTTACCGGGTCCTTTGAATTATCGAGTTCGTGTTCTCTTTAAATGTTCATGGGATGAACAAAGAAATTATCCCGAAAGTTTCCAGATATTAACGAGTAAACACACATCCAGTTCGAACTGGCTTGCACTAGATAACTGGAAAATGGTTTAAATAAATAAATGCCGAATTTTGAACAAAAAGCGTGTGTAATTCTACCTAGCAGTCGTCAAGAATTCAAAGATTCGAAACTCCCATGACTAAAATGTCATAAAAATCGCCTGAAAAGACTGAATTGTACGCCCGTGTAATCTAAAACATTTTCCAGTACTGTACTACCTAGCGCCATCTAGCTACCAGTTTCTACATTTTCTGTGACGTCATAAGCAGTAATGAGTAGCGATCCAGCAACATGTCCGCGCATTTTACGCCTGGCTACTTCCCATCATCTTTTTCGCATTTTTCCAAGACAAGAAGAGAAATTGCCAATTTTGATATGTTTTATTTCACGAACTGGGAATGTAACAATTAGAATTTTCACTGCGCGATTTTTTCTACAGTTTGGTAATGAAAAAACGCCCTGTTTCGCTCGCATTTTGAGGCCTTTTACGGTAATTTTTGCAGGAAAAGAATGGCAGGTAGTTAGTATCGTCCACAAGCCACTAGTTTCGCCAGAATCGTTCGAAAAGCGAAAGTTTTACCGTGGAAAATTCTATTTTAAACATTAAAAGTTTCGTTATGAGTCGCTTTCGCTTCTCGCAATGACATCATTCGCATCGTTATCGCTAAGTTTCGCTTTCTTCGAAGTAACGTGGTGGGGGGATATGTCGTTTGCGCATCCTAACATTACTGTATCGCCAATATAAACACAGCGCAATAAACAAATGGTATGAGTCACTACATAATGTCTACATAGAAAATCCATTGGGACATTATAAAGATTGTTTGCTGATGATTCATAGAACAATAACGAAATTATACTTAAAACAACGATACAAGGAATGTGAATCTGACAACATTTCGATAGATCGAAGGGGTCTTCGTTATCTGTTATTCTGCGATTTCAAAATACATTGCAACATTGTTATATCGCAATCGTGGAGATCCATGAAATATCACCGGTAAGAATGTTAAAAATAGAGGCCCGGAGACCCATTGCTTTATATATCCTAATTCGCGTTATCACTAAGGCAAACATCTGATGGCCAACTTCAAGACACTACACATAGACTAACTTCACCATAATACTCATTCAAGACAAATTCAATTAGGAAATTATGGCATAAAAATTACAACTGCACCTTTCATGCTATATCACTTTAGCATCTTTTTTCACAATCTGAGTTTGACTTTAACAGACAACTTAGTGTCATTGCCGTGCCCTTCAAGTGACTTCCAGGGCATGTGCCATACTTAGGGTACTCCCCCGCATGTTGCCATTTGTCACATGTACGCAACTCTGATAGAAATTCTTTGACGTCACATTTTAACCACACAAGATAGTAGTAACTTTACAAATCAGTAAATGTTAAGTTACCCCAAGGGGGTCGGATATGGCGCCTTCCATTCTATCTGCTTTAAATAACAATACATAAAGTACAGTCCTATGTACGTCTGATAGCACTGACCAATCTTCGGAACGAGACAGAAACTATACATGAAGCAATATAAAAGTAAATAATTTTTAGTTACACACTTAGATACCACGTTGCTCCATGATAATATAACACACATAATTTTTCCTGCTTATAATAAGAACAGGTTTCTTACGGGAGGCAGACTCTACGGAGGCAGCAGCGAAAACAATCTTGTGATGTCCAAGGGAGGTAAAATGATTTCACATGGAATACTGTTATGATTAATGAGGATAGTTGATAGCTACATGCCATAGCATTTTGACCCTATTTAGGGGTGTATCCATTTAGCCTCACGTGAATGGTTGGAATATCAGTATAAGAAAAAACAGTCGTTCAATACACGGCCCAGGAATTAACGTTGAATATGAATGAACATCATTGCTATAGTGTCGTTGATTGAAAAATTGTCTATTTTAAATGTTATAAGTGCGAAGCAATTGCAATCTGACTTTGTATAACTTAATTTTCCAAACACTACATTCCTGTTCCTGGAAGTGCGTTGAAATTATTCTTATAACCATTCTTGTTAGAGAAGTTCTTTAATGTATAACTTAGAAATGGGAAATAGAACGTATGACAAAATCGCGAATATATTTTGACTCCTATGGCGCCGGATCTATGGATCATTGGATGTATTTAAAGCCAGAAATGTTTGTTTTATGATAGCTATTGATTGTGTTTTCATGAGTACAATCATTTGCTGACCCAGTGCGTCTACTTATAGAAAATCTGGGTATTTATAGCAACAGATTTAGATAAAAAGTTTACTTATACTTCAGACATAATTCCGGTAAATCACCCCACCTATGGACGTTTATTAAATCTAAAGGTTCAATGGAAACACTGTCAAACGGTCGTAAGAGTGAGGACCGGTCGTTGTTGGCAGACGTGATAACGGTCGCAACTGTGAGGACTACATGTAGTACCATTTGATAGACAATAGTATGATTAACATAAATTCATCAGAAAACTATGATCTCATCTATTTCACAGTAACAGATAAAACATACATGATTAGATTTTATAAGGTCGTGGTTGGCGTGGTTGGGAATAACTGTTAAAGGAAATCTGATTACAGTAATCCCTCACCTATCGTGGGGATTACGTTCCAGAGCCTCCCGCGATAGGTATGAATTGAAATGAAATATGAATTCACTCAACCTGTATTACGTCATCACCATACGTCATACTAAACATATTTATCAATGACATCATCTACACGTGAGAAGTATTCAAGGAGTTTAATTAATTTCGAATTACTATCTGTTGAACATATTGAAACAACAGATCTAGTGTTTGACTGTGTCTTACGTATCAGGGCAATATACCACACACCCAGTGACTCTCCGGCATATAAGGTATCTCTCTGTATTCTACTAGTCAATGGTCAAGCCTTCAAACCTGCCGATCTCTCTATTTATGTCATAAATTACCTTAATTGCCCATTACTCATGTGAAAATATGGTAGAAATACTTGCTTCGATGTAATTAAAGGTACAATTGAAGGTTTGCCTTACTTTTCAATTGGACATTTGTACAGCCGGTATGAATTGCCCTTTATTACGTTCCAGCGTTATTATGTACGATTGCGCAATTTTTTATTCATGGTTCACGATTCATGAGGAAAGTTACTCTTAGGAAGAAATTACAAATATCAATGTTACTCTGTTAGTGCTATTTTGAGAAGAAGTGTCAGCCAATCATTCCACGTCATTATACCGTTCAGTATTCTAGTTAGTTAAGCACTGGACAAGCCAAGAGGGAATCATTGTTACACGCTTCGTTTATTGTTGGACGTTCCCTTACTTTTTTTTCAAAAATTCAAATTGACCAATGAGAATCAAGAGAAATATCCACATCCTACATTTGAAGAATAAATAAATCAAACAATGAGAATCAAAATCATACTACATAGAGCAGTGGTTCCCAAACTACGTGTACGCGTACCACTAGTGGAAGGACTTCCAGGTGGTACGCGAGCAACTTCACATTGTTGGACAAAAGTTTAGGAACACGAAAAGCCTTTCACACGAAACAACCTTAACAGCAACATGTTGTTATTATTTTTTCTGCGTCAAATTGCATATTCTAGAATCTTTGTGTGCCGCAGCACGCATTAGTGTGTCACGAGAGATTTACAGGTGTGCCGCAAAACTTTGTAGGTGGTACGAGAACACTGTACGAGATGTCAAAATGGTACGCGAGCAGAAAAAGTTTGGGAACCACTGAAATAAAGGATGCTATTTGGAACATAGTCGATAGTTTTACAACACCACGTGCCTTAGTCATTGATACTATACTAGCTCCCAGCGCTTTGCTTATTTACCAAGTGCACCAAGCCGTTAAGCTTGACATCGAGAAAGACTAAACAAAACTCATCGTTCAGATGCCGATAAGGTGATTTATCATCGTTAAAATGAATGGAAGCTTCAACTCTTTGGCAGATTAAAGATAATCGTTCAAATGCGCAAAAACCGTTGGAAATATTTTCTATTAATTCGCGGAATATTCCCTTAAGCTTTGGTTATTAATATAATTGCTTCGAAATATGAAACACAATAATCGGTTTTGAGAAAGACGAGCTTGTTTATCTCAGTATATATTACCGAGTTGGATTATGTGATTTAAATTCAAGCCTCAATAGAAATTGCCGATAATGCGGCCTTTAACGTAAACAGCTATATGAAATTTATACAATATAAATTTCAGGAATTAGGATATAATATAAAATATACAAAGTATTTCGAAAAGATCAATGCAAACCATTGTTACTTTTATATCTCTGAATTACTCGGCTCGTTCTAGAGCCGTAGCACCCTCCAGGCTGAATTAAATATGGTCCTTAACGAAGCATACGCACAAGCAATATAGATATAAAATCAACCATGCTGGTGTTTTGTATTTAACCTCAACTTTGTGTTTATTTCAATGCAGTTACTTTTGAATAGGAGTCTCAATTGCCGCCCCAATTTGGAGAATAATCCATAGAGCTACTTAATTCCACTACTGCTGATAGTTCATTCATACTTGCAGCTAGTTAGTACATTACTGAAAAGATCATCCGTTTATTGTCCGGTTTTTATTTAGGTTAAATCATCATTTAATATCTTACACCTTCTATAAGCAATCAAAGATGTAATTTTTAATATGTGATAGTGAAAGTATATTCGTTTGATTTTCCCTGGAAAGCACCCACATAGAAATAAAACTACCACAATGGTATCTAAACCATTTTAATACGAGTTCATTCAAGACCTCTAGTATTATAGCGATATAGCAATACGGATATAAAGCAAGTGATGATTAAAATAGGAAAAGGGAAATCCCATCGCAATCTCCGTTATGAAACTGCAATACTACAAGTATTATCGTATACTGTTACACAATGTTTGTAATTTTCCCGGATAACTTAAAATCTACAAATTGCCTGTAAGTTAATCGCATCGGTTTGAGAGTTATTACAAAAGGATATCCTTCATCCTCATGTCGAAAATGAAAGTGCAAAAGTAGATTCAAGATTCTATGAATCATAGGGCGATAAGCTAACCCCTTTCGCGCTCGTTTTTTGCTACTTTTCAGTGTGCGTTAGGCATAAAAAAAGTCAAGCAATAGACGATCACGGACTGCTATTCACGGAGTGATCTTTGCTGAAATACACGCATATATATATATAATATAGAGCGGAACATCAGTGTACGTCCGTGTATGTTTGGTCATATTTAGTATCCCATTCTATTCCTTATTTGCGAGGGAAAAAATGTTCTTGTTTTCGTACGAAAATTCAGTGTCTACCGATGACGAATACATACAGCAGTACGGTTGTATTTTGCAAAGTCTCTGAAGACATGGTGTGAGACTAATATTAATTTTTGAGTTACATTTGTAGTAATGGTGGTTAATCATTAGGGACCACAAGGCAATCGATGAATTGGTTCGATTTTCGTAATATTTGATCTGCATCCAGGAACCAATCAACGACGAGGGACGAGGTTTAAACGTATTATGTTCGTTGTATCAAACTCTTATGAACACACGACCCGACGGTCATGAAAAACATTTCGAATCATTGCAAATAGTTGAAACATATCAAATGGTTTAGTTAGGTAAATTCTCCTTCTATTATACAGTTTCGCATTTCATATCGATTGAAACTTGTAAGAAATATTACTCTGTATGACGCGATAAGAGCCTGCGATAACGAATCTAGTTGATTGGTTGAAGGAAATGTAAATTTGTCAATGGGCCGTAGTGACGCTAATAACCGGAGATGAAACAACGGATAAATTTACTTTTCAAGTCATTATGGATTCGAATGTACAGGTTAAGAGCAAAGTTATTACTGAGTCATATGATGACATTGTAAACGGGCATGAAAATGCTCACGTATTCATTGTCAAGATGCCGAGAAGTCAGAGAAGTAGTAAATATTCAGTTTCATGGAAAATACAGCAATAACCGAAATGATTTTTTTATACTTTTCCATTTTAAACTTTTCTTTTTCATCGAGACGCCACCATAGGAGAACAATATTGTTTATTTACATGGTAATCGATCAGTATCACGATGGGTTGAATATTAAAACAATTAGCACACAAATTTTATTTACAAATCCGGCCAGAACCAAATGTTGCCTATTTCGGATTGAATTATAAGCATGGATGTCGTATGTCGCGGAATAGTTAATCGAATTCGAGCGATTTATCACGTCGATCTGACGAGTTTCACGACACCTCGTTTCCTGATTGTGTTAATAATGCTTTATCTAATATGGAATGGTAGCGCTGAGGTCTTGCAATCTGTCATGAAAATCCTCTTTGTCAAAAGACGTGAGGCTGAGCGATTGGTCAATGTGACAGGGGCGAATGGGGGGTGTTATTTGGTGATGATATATCGGGGTGGAACGTATGCAAAAAAAGTTTGTTCGTCTCATGTTCGTTTCACCATGAAGAGACTTTGGCTAGGACCTTCCATGCAAATTGCGTGACTGTCAGCATGTGGATGTACATAGTGAAGGATTTACGGGAAACTAGCGTCTATGACAAGCACTGAAATTGCGCCCCTGGCCAAACATCTGACGCCATCTTTAAGATAACTTTACTATAATATCAACTTAAAATTACAAGTCAAGTTCGTTAGACTGCTAATTAACACATTATGGGACTAGATGAAAATTACAACCGTACCTTTCATGCTTTCACGTATCTGAGGGTTTGCTTGGCTTTGTCAGTAAGTGTCAATAGCACCGTATTCAAATGGCGCCCAGAGCACTTGCCATATGCCACTAGACATACGCTATATCTAAGGACTAAATTAACTTTATTAGAAAGTTAGGGCCAATGGCGCTATATTCAAGTGGCGCCTAAGGCACTTGCCACACGTGTCAGACCTTAGGTACGTCACTGGACACTATATCAACGCCAGAACCACTTAGATTTTCGGCTTCTTAGAGAGCTAACAGGCGACCAAGAACTGATATAACTGACTATATTTTACCATAATTGATTGAATATGTCTAGTCTTGATGGAGGTTGTGCGACATGTTTCAATTATTATTTCTTGAACTGTGAAATACACTTTTACGTCTTTATTGTGGCCACTTGGGGCAGTTAGTTTCTAGGGTAGAACCAGTCTAGCAACTATCTGCCGTGAGGCGATGGCTGAAAGAAACAAAGAACAACTATTCCTTTTTTCCTCGATTTCTTATCGATGGGTTTCTGGGTTTCACATCTACGTCAAATCACTATGATCTGCTATAACAGTGGTTCTCGAACTTAAAAAAAAAATTGCGTAGCGGTTCCCCTGAATTTTTTTTCAATGATTCGCGGTCCAATAAAAATATATATTGAATTATTATGACGCTGGACTGCCAGTCAAAATACTTTAATGCTACGGTGGTTCGAGATTGCTTCAGTTTGATTATTACATTTATTTAGTACAATTTAATGTACTTCGCAGTCCCTCTAAAACGGATTCGCGGATCCCAGTTTGAGAACCAATGCTCTATGTACTTTACAGTGATTACGTGAATATAGAAAATTATAAATGGTGTCTTATCATCCATTCTCCATACGCAACCATTGTCTACGTGATTATGCCAACACTTCTTGCAGTATTGTTCGTATAATAAATATACACAATTGCGAAACACTCATTATATCTATATTTTGATCCTATATACACAAAATAAACAGCGAATGTTAAAAATAATAACCTTAAGACGTTTCGCTTCGAGTTATTAAAGATAGCAAGGTTTATTCAGACTGCTATTTATCCTCAGCCGAAAATATTTACATAAATATTTTTATTCGCGCGGTTTTTAAACCGATGGAACACAGAAAAAATTATCCATCGCTAAAAATATTTACATGAATATTTTAATTACCGCAGTTTTTAGCCGATAAAATATAGAAAAAAATGCTTAAAAGTTGTGTATACTAAGCTGCTTAATACTATAACGTTACTGAGATACATGCTTTGGAGAAATGAACTTAATAAATATAATGACAATGTGAACTATGTTCAACTGAATATCTTTGCACTTCAATGTGGAGTGTGTTAATAGTGCTAAAAATGCATTTTATTACACTTTGCCGTATTTATATTATACCAATGGAATATTTATTGTTTCTAATCATACTAAACATTTCACACAAACACAAATGCCAATACCAATTTTTGAAAAAATAACTTTGGGTTATTGAAGACGAGTGAGATGACGTTAACAGAGTTCGTCCCGAATTTCATTTTTTAAAACAAAAATGTCTGACATTTTAATTTTTTTCTTTTCTTATATTCACTGGGTCGATAAAATTAAGAAAATGAACTCACAGAGACGCATTTTGACTCGCGCTCCGTGTTTTAATTAAAATTGGCTTGCGAAAAAATTAAGCCTTAATCGATTTTATGATAGTGAACTATATTGAGGCAATTCGTTCATGGCGCCATTGTCTGCTGCCCGTCCCTGCACGATTTTAGGTGTGTGGTGTTGTTACTGCACCTTGAATTGTTTGTATGGCCGATAACATAAATATTCATCACATATCTTTTTAATTACTAATTCCTGTGTCGGGTGTGTGTATACGGAGGAGCGAAAGGTCATTTCTTCTATATTAATTTATGCTCAATCATTATTAAAAATGGGAGGTTTGGGTTATCGGAAGTTTTCGGATTTCGAAGAAATTATCAGTATGACAACCATTCATAAATAGTAATGTGTGAATACGTGGAGCGATATGAAATTTTGAGTAGTGTATGCATTTTGGAAGGTTGAGAATGCCGCCCTGGAGGGTAGAGGTGGATGGGGTACCAGAGAAGGACCAATTACTAAACTGGGATAACTTTTTATAACAAAGAACGAAGTAAAATATTTAATGCTTGTTTTAACTATAAAACGTTTTCTTCTAATTGGAAAAGAAGAAAAAATATTATTATTATATCTCATTTCTTCGTTCCTAGTGCCATACACCATGTATGTATGTATATTGTAATGTATATATTTAAATTGAGTACACAGAGGAACCTCGGATTCGTCATTATTTGATCTCGACAGTAGGTCGAAAACCAAAAATGGCGAAAAC
>QXVX01006904.1:2581-18351 GCA_013436065.1 Halocynthia aurantium
CCCCCACCCAGCAGTACAAAAAGATTTAAAGTTACAAAATTTATTACTGTACAAGAAATTAAACAAGTAGGCTAATCAAAATACATGGTGTTTATTCAATGAGATGGATGAGCTTGGTGATCTTCAGCCATTTTTTTTAATATTTGGAGACATTTTGGTTAAAGGGTTTCAAGCATTAAAGGGTTTCCAAGTAGCAAACGCACAATTAGTAATTTAAGTTCTGAGATTTGTAGCCTAATTCGAGGACTTGCCGGAACACAGGTTTACAAACAAAACAAGTTTCGCAATAATTCTAACTTTTTGAGAATGCGCTATCGCCCCCCTATCGCCCCCTCCGGGCTTTTCGCCCCCCTAGTGTATGTCTTTCGCCCCCAAGGGGGCGATATCGCCCACTTTGAGAACCACTGGTCTATAGTACCATCAGTCAATGGAAAATATATGTGGTGTCCCGCCCAATTATAGTTCCTCAATTGTCCGTGGTTCCAGTCGACGACTTTTTCCCAATAAAAATGTGTTTTTCTCCCAGGTCGGTAATGAATTTATTCGTGGAATATCGGGTGGCGAGCGGAAACGAGTTAATATCGGAATGGAACTGATATTGGATCCACCCATTATATTTCTCGACGAACCTACGACCGGGCTGGACGCTAATACCGCCAACTCGATTATACTACTGCTATATGGGTGAATAAATGTACTTTATTTCCTATCTGTGTCACATACTGAGAATAATTTCAAGAGAGTGCTTCTAATGCTTGTATGTCGCGTAAATTGAATCTGTAGTTGGAATACTCTGCCACAATGCTGCATACAGACATCGTCAGACTCTCGTGATATCGGATATATGAATTATTCATAAAATTTTATTACGTAAACTTCGAAAATACGGGAAGTAAATAGTGTAAAAGAATTGCCCGAGGTACCGTTTTCTAGTTGATTTTACGTAATTTTCCTTGTAAAGACAGTAGCGTTTTGATGTGCATATATATGGCAGAACGAACTTAAAGCACCTATTTATACTTACGATATATGAATTATTCATAAAATTTTATTACGTTAACTTCGAAAATACGGGAAGTAAATAGTGTAAAAGAATTGCCCGAGGTACCGTTTTCTAGTTGATTTTACGTAATTTTCCTTTAAGCAAGTATTGTAATATGAATACTATTTTGTGGATTTGTTTCCGGGCTTAGATATCTACTTGATTATTCTTTGTGATAAAATATGAATGTGTATATGTTAATTGGCCTCAGAAAACCATTGTCTCGTCAACGATAAATATTCTTTTTCAGATTTATATATTTTTTATGATTATTGTTTCTGCAGACTCATGTCTTTTTACTTATAGCCATAGAATCTTCCACAGCAGCTGTTCTTATTTTTGAACAGATACCTTGGAATATTTTAATGATGCGCATCCTTACCGGTGATATTGCAAAATGAAGCTATATGCTAGGGGTTCTAAACCCAGGGTCCCGGGTCTCCAGGAGATCCGTCCAAGTTAGATTGAAATAAGAATAAATAAGACTCGGAACATTCATTATCAAGGTTGGGCGTATTTGCTAGTAGCATTTGGTAGTGGGAGAGAAATGTCATGTTTTTTCCTCCGCATATGGTTTTTCGATTTCACAGTATCGGAATTTAACGTTTGCTCGTCTATTTCTGCTCAAAATCAATGTATTATTAACCTAGGTCAAAGTACACAGAATAAATTCCAGTAATATTACATTATTTTCTCTGCAGTCTCGTACGTGAGGGACGAAACATTATCTTATCCATCCATCAACCGCGCTACTCGATTTATTCTCTCTTTGATCGTCTCATTCTACTGCGATCGGGTAGAGTGGTTTACAGAGGACAAGCTTCGGATGCCGTAGAACATTTCAGATCTATTGGCAAGTCTGCTTTAGTATATTTTAAGATCGTTGTATGCGAGAATGAAAACAAAATAACGTCACTGATTAGATATGGTCTTGAATTTAGTAATTTATTATGGAAAGCCAATAAGGCCGAAACCAAACTGCAGTTTTCTACCACTGACATTTTTCTCCATAGTTAGTGTAAGACGGGGTTTCAACATGATCGCTAACCGTGTACTTTGCACCGATGATATGCCCGCGATAAAATTGTATATATTCATTTAATATGTGCTGTATGTTTATACGAAATTTCAGCAGACGTTGTTTCAAAATGTGGTACAAAACTACGTTTCGGTATTTTATCATACTACAAAATCTTCAATCCCTATCTCGGCGTTGTACTAATAGATAATGTCAAATCTTCCCAGGTTGACTTGTGGTCGTTGGTTTGGAAGAGAACCAGTGGATAAACCCGATTGTTGTACATTATTTCCATTACGGGAGGACATGTAGCGTTGTTCACATCAAATTATTATTAAACAATTTGAAAGCTCAAGAATTATGATTGATATATTCTTATCATTTTAAAAATTCCGACTACTCCTGCCTTTCATGTGGGAAATTAATAGAAAATACAAAAAATAGTATTCAGAGTACAGTTGGGAATAAATAATGTCTCTTGAAAATGTGCAATGTCATTGTCAGCACAGCTCACGCATAGACACTGATATATGCATTGATCTGGAAGTTTCTGGACTTAAACTATTCCTGCGATATGTATTAATGAGTGTCGTATTACAAAAAATACAAGTTTGAAAACGCATGTGGAGAATGATATTGAGATGCTTGTGTAACTGTCTCATCAATATTGACCGGAATAATTAGTTATTCATTTATTTGGCCTATTTCACTTTATTTATGAAATGAAACGCATTTTATTGAAGATTTTATTTTTAGTTCTTTCAGCGGACGACGTATTTTGTTTTGTATCGCTGTTGCGTTCAACGTAATGCCTCGAATAGTTGGACGCGAAATTATTCAGTTACAAATATTTTCATGTGATTATTCTTCGTTCTTGTATAGCCAATCATGATCGTTACGTATTTATTTGAACGCAAGTTAGAACTGTCTCACACTAGCTAGAATTACCTCCATGTTCTCTACTTGCGCTGCCTTTCACCCGATTTATATTCGAAAACACTGTTATTGCCAACGTTATATAATCGCGAGATGGCAGCAGAGCACGCTAAACAATTACTATTTCGTATGTGCTTAGAAAAAGTTGCTACTTTCGAACCTTGCCTTATTGATCTCGGTCTTACGCCAGCAAAACTTGCATATCTGACGGCAAAATATTATCTATTTTGATAAGTAAGGCAAGACCGCCTTATCTGCGTTGATTATCCATTGCAACATGTTTAGACTTTGGCTGAAACCATAATAGTACTAAACCAACCCATTATACTGTGTTTTTCCTATACATGCATACCTATGATAAAGTGTATTCCATAAATCAAGCATATATCATTTCACAGCACATATCCAGTCTCCACATAAGTTCAGTCGTCCTGCAAAAAACTCCGTACCCTTAGTCCTTTGCTAACCAACATTTACCACCTCCGATATTTGTCACTACATGAAATTTCCAATCGATGTGGTTTAAATATTTCTATTGAATTTCAGGTTACCCTTGTCCACAATATCACAATCCTGCTGACTTTTTTCTTGACATCTTGGGAGGGGACATGGCGACAGCACGTCTTCTTGGGCGAATGGTCTGTGGCGAAGACATTGATCTCGACAGCATTAGAGAATTGGGTAGTGAGTATCAGTTATACTGAGTTATCTTAAAGATACCACTTCCTCGATTCATGAGAATTCGCTCAATGAAGATTCAAATTGAGAGTATTATGCTCCTTAATCTCTCATTAGGTTCGTGAGCATTGAATAATACAGAAACAGTAGCTCACGGTCCTCATTTTAAGCCCAGAGAATGTGTGAATAATTCTGTGTAACAAAATGAATAAATAATCACAATATTTAACAAAAATTTGCTGGTACTAATACCGGTCCCGTAACCGAGGCGATAATTCACCTAATTATCATCTAACGAGTTTTTGATCTTCACAACAATCAAATGTACTATTATATATTCCATATATTCATTCAAATGAAATAACGTGTGATCAGTATCATGGTCTAATTATGTTCTTTCACTGGCTTATTTTATTTGTTACCAGCCATGATCAACAATTCCGGTGAAACGTCAATTCCAATAGGGGGAGTGAAAGATTCGAAGGAAGATGAGGAAGGGGAAAAGCTTCTGATTGGATTCCAAAATTCAGTTATTGCCAGCGAGGAAGAAAAGAGTATGAATGTACGTATTAAAACTCTAATGTTTAGAATATTGTGGTGTAAATTACCAGGAAGCTGATTGCTGAAATAAGATGAAGGAAAGTATGTATAAAAAAACGATCGTGATATTAATAATAAGTAAATTATGAATTTGGACTTTGCTAATATAAGAGTCATCCGATTTACTTTGGTTTTTGCTTCGATTAAATTGCAGACAATCCTTGAAAGATACAAAAAGAAGGAGGAACTTGGTTCTTTGCAGATCGCGATTCTAGTGGATGACATAGAGTATCCAAACAACTTTTTTCATCAGGTAATTTGTTTGAATGCAAGATTTTCTATAACAGTTTTCATATTACCGTTATTACTACCAGCAATGATTACCGATTTATATAATCTTCTTCTCATGGTATTCATAACTATCTCTCAGCTGAGAATTGTATCGAGACGAACCATTCGCAACTTGATCAGAAATCCATTGACGTCGGTAGCGCAAATCGTGACAATGATTACGTTTGGAATTTTGATGGGACTTATTTATTTTCAATTAAATCTTACCATTGATGGAGTTCAAAACAGGTGAGCTTGCACCAATGTATTTGCTATGTGGTAGGTGGCTTTGGCAGAACTTAATTTTGTATTTATGTTTCTAAAGTGATATTTCAATGCAGATACTTGAATAAGTATCTTTGCTCAAACATATATAGTAGAAATATATCAATTTTTAGACATAGTGTATGACAACGTCTATTTTACTTCATCTTTTAAGGGCCGGCTGCATTTTCTTCCTTGTCATGATGCAAGTTATGGCAAATCTCTCCGCGTTGGAGCTTTTCATAAAGCAAAGAGCGCATTTCATGTGAGTGCCATTGCTAAAACATAAATTTTTATCATAAGGAAGGCAATTTTCAAATTATGTGCTGTTTATAATTTAGCTAATTCGATTCCTTACTATTTTTTACACTAGGCACGAATCTGCAAGCGGTTATTACAGAGTGTCGGTCTACTTTCTTTCTCAAGTATTTGTCGATTTGATTCCAAACAGGCTGATACCCAATATGGTGTTTGGAGTTATCATATATTTCATGATGGGTAAGTTCTATTGATTGATGGGTCTTTGTACTTTGTAGTATGCGGGCCACTTCAATGATTTTACAATTTGTCAAATCAGTTTTATGAATGAGTAGATTGATAAGTTTTATTGTAATATTTTTTGGTAGGCCGCATGATATGATTCTTATTTTTAAAAGGTTCTTTATTTTTATTTCAAAAAATTGTATAATATAATTCAATTGAATATACATATTTTAAGTTCGAACAATTACCAATTAAATTCAAACTTAAACAAGCACAAGTTGATGTTCGTAATTCTTCATATGTTTATCTACTCTAGGTTTCCAGATGGACGTCGGGAAATTCTTTTTCTTCGTCCTAGCGCTCGTGACAACAGCAGTCGCAGCTACTTCTCTGGCTTTCTGCGTGAGCGCTAGCGTTCGCATATTTGCACTAGCAAATGTTCTTGTAGCATTGCCCTACTTGCTGATGATGATGTTCGGTGGTTTCTTGGCAAACACGACTTCGTTTCTGGATTGGCTTGAGTGGATCAAATGGATCAGTATATTTCGCTATGGAATCAATGTAGGATATACTTAAGTTTGAAGGAACGTCCTAGCTTTTACCTGACAATGATGACAAAGTTTTTACTGCAACTTATCCATCTAACATTGTAACCCTTTACTTCCATTAATATTAATATGTTTTCCATTAAATTAATTAACTATTTTGTAGGCTCTCACTGTGAACGAGATGTCTGGATTAATATTCATCAACAATAGCAGCTTTCCAGGATTTGATCCCAACTCTGCCGAACCATGCAAGGTCAATGGGATTCCTATTCCAGAATGGTGAGAAAACTAACTCTTTATTGTTTACCCTCGGTTTTTTGGACCTTGGATTTCAGGATATGAAATTCATGCCAATATGAACATATGAAAATTCATTAAATAAAAACTAAGTGCCAGAAAATCAAGGTCAACAGTATTCTCATCCACACTGTTTTACTCCTTTATAAAACCTTACAATGACTTACAATACCTTACAATCCATTACAGTATCACTGGTGAAAAATACATGGACATGCAAGACATTCCGTACGGGACCGCTTGGGCCATGTGGCAAAACATCGTAGCGCTGGTATGCATCGCTGTGGGATTTCTATTGCTTTCCTACATTCAGTTACGCCGTATCGAAAAATTCAAATAAGTGAAGCTTATTAAGTTCCGTGGTTCTATGCTGACCATATTTTCATTATTGATTCCATTTAACATCATTTTTTTTCACAGAGATTATTTTTTAGAAATGCATAGTTAACAATAGGAACTGTATGGGATTTGTATGATTAGTTGATTCGAATATGCGAGTGCTTGCTCTCACATGTTGGTCTGTGGTGGCTTTATGTATGGTATGGAGTGCAATTATATAGCTAAAAGCTAGCAACTCAAGCACTAGCATGTAAAACATCCACCATCTGTAGAGGTGTGGCGACATGTGACTCTTTGATGTTTTTTCGTTAAATCTTTTGTGTTGGTTGTTGTAATAATTTGGAAATTGATGTTGAATATGATGAAATAATTCAATTTTGTTTCTATTCTCGACTTGCACCACTTAGCCATCTAAAAGTAGAAAAATATGTCTCGTAAACTGAGCAAGTAATTGCTCGTTGAAGTAAGAAGGCTCCTACCATGGAATTTATTTTTCTGTTCCAGTTATTGTGACTAACTTTAGCATTTTTTCTTCATCCAGTCATTTGAAAAAGCTATTTTTGTTATTACATAATTTGTAATTACACAACAGTGATGAATTACGGCCTTTAAAGCAGCGCTGTTAGTCAATTTCAAACGAAAACAAAGTTCTGTTGTCATGGTAATTCAAACAATCAGTACAGAAATTGAATGGCAAAAAAATACTAAAATCATATAAGAGCTAATAACTATTCAGCAGCATATAACAGAAAAACAAGTGTATGATACAGTACAAAAAATTGCTAACAAATGATTATTTCAATTGCAAGTAAGCATAGCATGTCACTTTAGAAAAAGCGGTAGTACTTGTGTAATAAGTGCTACATGGTTTAGTTGTGTTATTTCTACAACCTTGCTTTCATAGACAATCAATGTTATTTCACGTAAATGTGCAAATGTTACGCAAAGGGTACAAATTCAAAATGCTAAATCATTTCCATGATACATGCTTCGGCGAATAAGGATCTTATATGATTCGCGGCTGTCAAACCGCTTCCGACTATGCTTTCATGTAAGGCAAGGAGTATTTAAATTTACGGTACATGATTTATAAGATTTCAACTTTCCAAAGGTAGTTCAGTCAATATATTTGGTGTAAATTTAAATTGTTTCGTCCAGCAACCTATCTTAAACGTTAAATGAGAGTTTCTCTGTATAGATAGATAGCTGTCTTTCCATGCAAAAGATTGCTCTCCCCCAGACTGAAAAGAATATAAAAATACAAAATAGCAAATGGCAAATCTAAATGAAAGTAGGTCGATTGAAGAAACGTAGGTTAACCGCCCTGTGCCTTGATTTTCAACCGTGATGTGAATCTGGGTGTTGAGGCAATCATTTCATAGACTGCGTTCGCGTCTTACCAGGCGGTATTGGAATTGGCTGCTGAGCTGACATTTTGATCGGCAGTGTAGGAGGTGTGACATCTATCAGATACAAATAATTTTTCAAAGATGCAATCAAGATGCATTATTATTTAATAGCGAACTAACCTTTAACTCTCTTGGTTACGTTATTATTATTTGAGTTCATCGACTGTGCGGATATTTTTGGAGAGCCGGAGTTCGATGACATTGTTCTTTTCGTACTCGCCGATTTCCTCAGCGGAGGATGCGGTGACGACTGCAGAAGGTTAAATGTTAACAGTCGTCGAAATTGTTTAAAGCTGTTGAAATTCAAGTCAAGTCCTAATTTATAGCAGTATGTGGAATATCCAATATATTTTCAGTTTATGAGTCAAGCTTTAGAAGTTATCAGAAAATATTGTGACAAGTGAAATGTGCAGCCATAGATTGGCAACCACTGCTCTTAGTGAACTACAGGAATATTCTGCTACCTTCAAGCTACATGAAATTTTATTAGTGGGCCTGAAAAACTCAAACTAATAAGTTATGGATTGTAGTTGTATATTTCAAATATTTTTTACTTTTTCCAGTGACTTTCCATCAGACTTTTTGGCTTCTGTTCTTCTAGGCATCTTGTCCCTAAAAATATCTTTTTTAATCTCTTAACCTTGTTAAATTATATACTGGAAGTATACTAAGAAAATTGTATGTAAAATTCCTGCTATCCCCAATTGGCATGTATGAAGTTTACTAGATATTTTTGCACATTTAAACCAATACAGCACATAACTACGGTATACATTAAATTCTAAGATGCCAATATCCTTCCTTATATACCCAATGGAGATAAACTTAAGTAATCATAACGCTTACGTAGCCAAGTTTGGTTTCTTTGGTGGTAACGGAGGCGGTTTAACGGTTGCGGGAGCCTGCTCGCTTGATGTCACAGGAGCTGGAGCTGTTCCGGGCTGATGAAAAATTTATGAAATAACAATTGCAAGGAATACAATACCTAATAATTTCAGTCCAAACATTATCCGTCTAAGTTTCACCATAAAACTACTATACCCTGGTTTTCGGAGGCAGTGGTCGGATCTTAGGAGATTCGTTCCCCGTCGATGTTTCGGGTTTAGTTGGCTTCGCGACGCTCGGGAATGACGACTGCGATGTTTTCAGGGAAACTTGTGGTCTGTGAAATGAAACCTTCATTTACTCCAACAAGGAAAAAAGTATATTATCCGGATGGTATTCCTGCTAGTGAGCTTAAAGTTGATATATATAAAACACTGGGAGTAGTACATGAGGATAGACATGTATTTATTACAATTATTCCAAATACCTGTATTCTACGGGTGAATATTTCTTTTCGATTTTTTGTTGAAATTTCCTGTCCGATGTTGGTGTGATTTTTTTAACGTCTCCATCTTTTTTTATCACTTCCTGTTTCTGCGATACGGAATTTTGAAATTTCTCTCTCGTGGCCTGGAACTGTGAGCTGTACGTAGTTTTCTGGGGCGTTTTGTTTAGCGAACCCGCGTCTGCAGATTTCTGTGCCGCTCTTACAGACGATAGTCGGGGAACAGCGAAGGGTGAATTGGCAGGAGGGTTCGGGGAATTGGGTGAGTTCATAGCGAAATTTGCAGCTCCGGAGGTGGGGGACGAAGCGACAGGAAATTGGTTACGTTCTGCAAAAACCGACTGGGGACTACGCATGGCTATTCCAGGCACGAATCGATTCGGTTTTAGGGGGCCGGTAGAGACCGGGGGTTGAGGGTGAAGGTCCAGTGAGAGTCGTTCGTGATTTGATTTTTTGTTCTTTCCCGAATAAGGAAGTTTTTCTGGTTGGTCTGTTTTGCTGTCTGGGATATCGACTGGGGAATGGGGAGTCGCAGGTGGTTCTAAATTGAGCATTTCTTTGCTTTGAGCAGTAGATTTTATTGCATCAAGACCAGCAATTGATGAGCCAGGCTTCACACTGTAATATCTAAAACCAAATTTTTAATATGATTAATAGTATGAAATTTTACACCGCCACTTTCTCTATTTATAATTGAAAGCATGATTTTATATAGCATAAATATATAGAAGCTGAATACCCTGATGTAGTGACTGCTTCTACTCCACCAGCGAGCAATATCGGCGGATGGCTACTCGTAGGTATAAGCGTAACGTCCTGGGAGCTTTGCGCCACGCTCATGGAATCTCGCTTAATGTTAGAAGGCGTAAGCAGACTGGCCCGATTCACTCCATCTTCAGATTTGTCTCCATTTTCTTGAGATATTCTCGCGATTTTCATTGGAACAGCGGGAACAGTGTCGTTAGCTTGGCTAAAAGTAACAGACTGTATTCTGTCGATGTGCGTAGGTGCTTTAGCCTTTTGTGCCAGTTTGAGCATATCCACTTGTACTTGCAGGTTTTTGACTTGCAATTTCAAACTTTCTTTGTCAACATGTTGTTCGCGGAACCTAGTGGCTAGTTCGTGTTTTTCCGTTAAAACCTAAGGTATAAACTGTTATTTGTAGTTGCTGAAGTTGTTGGCAGAAATATGTAAATTCTAAAGTAATCGAACCTCGTGCAACTTCGCTTGTAGTTCAGTTTCGGTCGAATCTAAATCAATTTGAAGTTCTCTGGATTCCTTCAACTGCAACGATATTCGGTGCTGTTCCTCGAGTAGCATTAAAACAATCTGAATATAAAAATATAAAGTAAGGATACTGTATTTCAGGCGTGGGTTAAGAAGTTTATCGAAAGGCAAATATATATATTCACCATGTTGTGTTTCTTTTTGTCTTGTTTGCAAAGTTGCAGTAATTTGTTATATTCCGCTTCGATACGTTTCGTGCGGGCACGTTCGCAGAGCACCCCGGTCCTCAATCGCTCCCTCTCCTTTTCGAGTGCCATCGTGACATCGTCGCCGGTTTTTGTGTCGACGGCGTGCTTACGTCTCTCCTCTGCCAAGTCGTGCGCCATCTGAAATAACAATGATGTTGTGATTAAACTACTCTTAAGCTTTTACAAGACTACACTTACAAGGAAATAAAAGTAGTAGGAAGTAAAGGAGGCTTGAGATATCTCACAACATAGCTCTCTTGAGCTGAATATTTGTCTGTCTCTTTCAGCCATTACAACCCACATTTGCGTTGCTCACATGTGAGCATTTGTCACTCGGAATTCACTTATAAATACTGTATTTGTCATTGTATCTCTGTCTGTTTGTTTGTATGTATCCGTTCTTATGTTCCCGATATCTACAACGTTCGATGTAGAGCCATAAAATTTTCCACAGCAACTGGTTATAAAAGGGGAAAGGTTGTGTGGAGTCCCATGGAAATCTTTGAATAGTTGAATGACGCGCATCTTTAACCAATGCTAATGTGATAATGTAGAATATAGATATACTTGCCTTTCTATGAATTTTGCTTGCGAGCGCCATTTGTTGATGCATTTTTTGCTGCTGCGAACGGAACTGATAAACTACTTTTTCCAAAAGAGGGAGAGGTTCAATTCGAACCTAGCAGGAAATAATATAAATATTATATTAAATAAAAAATAGGTAGAACTGAGTCTAGATCAGCTGATGAATATAAGACAAATGTCCATCTTTACACATCACCAACCATGTAATTCAAAATTATAACACAGAACAAGAACCTTCCAAATAGGAGAATATAAAACTCTACCATATCCGTGGATGACTTTTTGTCGCCGTCATAGCTTTTTGCGCTGCCCACCGTGTGATCGTCCCTGTGAAGAGCGAGGAACGGGTCCGGCAGTTTGTGCACAAAGTACTGCGATCTGGTGTTACGTTGATTATTGATTTGTGCCTGTATATCAATGAATAATGTATGCGAAAGATGCAATGAAAAATATATATTTATACAAATAACAAATAATTCGGTCACCTTCACGAGACTCTAGATGTCTCGGGGGAAATGGATAATTAACATGTAAAGTCAAAAGTTTTTTAACTGTACCTGCAGAGTTGAAATGAAAATGTCTCTCGCTTCAAGTTCTCCTTCCAAAATGCTAAGCAGTCTTAGAAGGTCTGATTTGCTGTGCTTCAATAAATTGATTCCTTTTTTAGAAGGCTGCAATTAAATGGAGATTGATATTAAGATTAGCAATGGGGTGCATCCAATTAAAAGCATATTTGAATTGATTCAGGTATTGATTAAGTAAACTGTTCAAACCTGTGCTCATGAGAATACTATCTGATGATGTTTGTATTGGATTGTAAGGTGATTATAAACTACATTTATGTTTCCGACTGTCTTATTAATTTGATTCAAATGAAACGAATGTCAAAGGGAACAGTGCAAAGTCGCGCTGAGCACCCAAAATACGTTAAATACCTAATTCTGCACTATACCCTATTTCATACACCACAAGGAATTTATATTTTATAATAAATGTCCATGGTACACGACATGTATGATAGCAAAATGTAAACAAATTTTGATATTTGGAATCTCATGTACAGCAATGTGTAAAATAGTGTAGACAAATATTTATCAGTGATTGGTATGTCTATGTGTAATACAGGTATCCACTCTTTCTCTCTCTTCACATGCTTTGTATCATATGTACAGCTAGAAGCCCTTTTAGATGCTAAATGTACAGTAATGTGTGTATGTTATGTATTCCATAAAAGAGAGTACAGTACCTCCAATATGGTCGACACTGATGTAATGATAACTTATCTGCCTTATACTACCATTGATTATAATGAGCAAATTATTTGAAATATTTTCCTTCATTTGTTCGGTCAGTAAAATTAAAACATGACGAAGTAAAAACGTAGCGATCATTTGGAAAATATATTTATTTTATTATAATGATATTACTTACATTAACTTTTTTCTCTTTGTTCGATTTTGGGGTACAAGTTGGTTGGGTCTGATTTTCACAATCTTCCTCCATCTAGGAAAAGAAAAATCAAAATTAATGAAATTCTTATGAGATATGGAATGGAAGTAATATATATATATATATATATGTGTAGACAAATTAAAATGTTCCATTAGTTTTATTAATATTATTGCTGTCTGAAAACTTTTCGTCTATAAATGAAAAACAATAATAACTTCTGTATTCATTATTTACATAGGCAGCTATCATGATTATTACTGAAGCCCTATCCCTGGTTATCCAAAATCTCCAAATAATAATCATTAACCTGCGTGGTATAGATTAAACTGATCCAATCCTGATTATATACATTACTTGCGTTGATTACTGATTAATGATTACTGTTTTTGCAATGATTATAATATTGTCTTTTCGAATTATCTTTACCTTGAAATTTTCTAAGCACTACACCACAAATTGTACGTTTCTTCTTTCCTACATTTCCTGATATCCAATTATTAGTTTTGGCAAATCTTATCACTGCATTTCCCTTTCCTTGATGAGATAAAACGCGAACTTTGAAAGCGGCGGCGAGACGAAAGAAAATAACAAACTGATCGAGACTCGGGAGAGATGAACGAATTTTTATATGAAAATTTTACGACGTGACTAATTGTCTCGTCTGGGCGTAACTGCCCAGAAATATATTAACCTCTCACGTTTATTAGTAGAATATTACTTTTAGTAAAGAAAGAAATCGAGGATAATCGTAAAACTTCTTGATTAATGGTAGATCAATAATTATAGATGACGTCATAAATATGGACGATTGAGTCACACTTGAATGCAGAAAATTTGAAATACGGTCCACTGTCTGTCTATGGTCAATTATAGTAAACTCCCTGCGGATTGCACATTACACTACTGCGCTGAATTAATATCTAGTATCGTAGGTGTTGTGAATTCAAAATAATGCCCTTATTAAATTACACCATCGAAATACATCGGAAAAATCAGAAGTTGTAACTTGATATGTTCAAAAACGGTCCATTTCGAAGATGTAAACTTTCAACCGCTAGTTGGCGTTCACGCATCAGAAAAAAATTAAAAAAACGATTGAATTTTTTTTCAGAGAAAGTTTCTTTTGGTTATTGATAAAGCAAAGTCATGAATGGGCAATCGCGTCGTGTCATTATTTATTTCTGTCTCATGCCGGCGTTGCATGATAGAATTCAGGTTTGGTTTCGTTTATAACAGTTAATCAATTTAAATGAACACAAGTATAGAACTCCAGTTTGGAGTTAGCTGCTTAAAATGTTCTGTAGGTTATTATAATTAGTAACAGGTTGCAGCATCGAATAATCTAGAGTTTAGCCAAAGCGGCAGGAAACGTAAATTTCCAAATGCGTCACATTTACTGTTAGTTTAATGAGTAAAGTAGTAACTTACATTGCCAGAATTTGCTCTGGTGCCCACTGCTATGAAACCATCTCATACTATATGTTTGGTTTGAATGATTTGTAATTTGAATAAGTTAACACTATACTCTAATAAGAATATTATTTTTACAATAATATTTTGAATGTGGGCTCAAGAGTCTATCACTGTCTAAACTCAAAGTCTATCCTTGTCACATCAGATTTCTATATATTTTTCTAAATGTAATATCAAGAATGAAAAGTGCCACAAGTTGTAAAAATAAATAACATCCAAGGTGTATGATGGAACCCAAGATTGCTGTATCTGCACCGGGAAAGGTGATCTTATTAGGAGAACACTCGGTCGTCCATGGGAAAAAAGCAATCGCATGCGCAATTGGATCTCGAGTTACGGTGACTCTGCGGAAGTTGAACAACGCGGAAGATCTAGTTTTTGAGATGGTATCGCTGCACCAAGATAAAATATTCATACCTCTGCAGGAAATAAAAAATATTTGGTCAAGAATTCCAACAGAAAATCCTCTAAACGAGATGAATATAAGCAGCCAGGTACAGGAATACTTGAAGGAAAAATTCGGAAAATTTTCAAACCCCTTTATATGCCCTGCGCTATCTTGTTGCCTTTACGGTTATTTGAAAGTATTTTCATCAAGTCGAGACCCAGTGTTTCCCGCTTTCCATCTAACGGTAGATTCGGAGATACCCATCGGGGCAGGATTGGGTTCTTCGGCAGCGTTTAACACATGCATATCTTGCTCCTTCCTGCAGCATGCGAAGCAAATTTCGTATCATAAAAATAACAATTTTATGGCTATCGAGACAGAGGAAAGCCTTTTAAAAATCAACTCTCTTGCCTATGAATTGGAAAAAATAGTTCACGCGACTCCTTCGGGCATCGACAACTCTATCGCGACTTACGGCGGGGCTGTGTCGTTTCAAGCTGGTTCTATTGCAAGAATTTCCACCGTGCCTCGATTAAGATTGCTAATTGTCGATACAGGTATACCCAGAAGTACGAAAGCCCTCGTGAACGGTGTGAAAGAAAAATTAAACAAATTTCCAGCTGTAATTGAACCGGTCTTGGACGCAATGCATAATGTCGTGTTGCACGCCGAAAAACTTTTGGAACGTTTGTGTGAAGACAAAAATAGAGTTGTCTTAGAGAAAGATTTAGGTGATTTAATCATCACAAACCAGTGCCTTCTTTCTGCCTTGGGTGTCAGTCACCCATCCCTCGATAAAATTTGTGCCATCGCTGCAAGGCACGGCTTTCCTGCGAAACTTACTGGGGCTGGTGGTGGTGGGTGTGGCTTCGTGTTGATAAGTGGCGATGGGTGTGACAAAACGCTCCAAATTTTGAAAACAGAATTAGAAATGGAAAAGTTTTCGTTTCATGAGGCTGTGTTAGGAGGTCCCGGTGTAATGATAAAATCTCTTTGATAATGGATACCAATGTTTTCGAAATTAATCCGTCCAACTACATATTCATATCATATTCATTCCCCCATCTCATCCCATCAGCCAGTTATTGTTATCAAACAGAGACTATCCCACAGTATTATGAAGGACCAGTGTTTGGCATAAATAATTTTTTCCTCGGATTCTTCTTGGGAGAAAAATTGTCTG
>QXVX01006914.1:0-14283 GCA_013436065.1 Halocynthia aurantium
TGCATACATATACAACATTCCCCTGAACATGTCAACGAGGAGGCAAGTGGGAACGGAAACCTTCGTCCGCGAATTCAATACAGATACAATACTCTGCATGTACTGTGAGACGCCGGCTAACTTAAAAGGATTCTCGCTTCAACAGGCGCAAGAAGTTATAACGATTGCCCCGACACTATCAGGTACATATTTAGTAATAACTATCGTTATCCTTTGAAAAATTTTCATTTCTCTGGTCGCCATGTAATTTCGAAAATTAGTAGTGAAATAAATATGGGCAGGTTCTTGCGGGTGACAGGTGGTGCGGTTCCTCCGGGAACAGAAGAACAGGAGGCGCCTATATTGCATCTGATATTTGGTTGCGTTCCCAATTCATACATGTTGGGCAAAATAGTATATGAATATATTGTATATACAGTATAAAGTGTTAATAAAACAAGATATAGTTGCCTAATTGATGATTAATTTGTAATTGAATAAGTTCTCGTTGTGAAGTGGCAGCTGTGCAAAGTACGTGACGCGACGTCTTTTTTCAATGCCATAGTACTGATTACACACAAGTCGAAGAGAGCAGAACTAGGCGAATAGAAATTATCATCTGTTGTGCTGAGTATTGCTATTGAATTCATTTCTCCAGCAACAACAAGTATATTATACAGTATGCGAACACTCGGGACGGGAAGCGAGTGAAACCTAAAACAACGTATTCCTTTTTAACTAGGTTTTTCAATCAAGATAATCATCTTATGACACTCACGATCTTTTTATTAACAGCAACGACTTTGGATCCCGATGATGTAACGACGGCTGGCATGATGCAGACGCAGCCTCCCCCACCGACGACACAGCCTCCACCACTACGAACGACACAGCCTCCACCACCGACACCCCTAACTACATATATTTTGATTGGCGTTTCTGCAGTTTTAGTCATAGTCATTGTGCTTGCGATAGCTGGCTGTTGCTATTGGATGCGGAAAAGAAATAATATTCGAAGTAAAACTCAAGTAAAAAACAACGGGATATCTCCAGCCACCTTTTCGATGAAGTTTGGTCGAAATTACGCGTCTATTAAGAATGGTCAAGAAGAATCGACGTATGCTACCATACACGGAATCGGATACGAGGTGCCTATTCCCATGAGCGTGCCACCTTCTCAAAAATCGTCAGTGCTCTCGCGCATATCGAAATCGATTTTCCAAAAAAACACCAATAGGCCGCTACCGTCGACAATCACGGCTCCATCCCCTGCTGTGGAAGTTGAGAATTCTGGATACGAAGTACCCATGACGTTAATGCGGAAAACGCAAACGGAAAATCTTCAGCAGAGCTCAGTGCCTGGTGAAGATATTAAAGACGGTGATTACATCGAATTTTTTCAAGGTCAGACGAGTCAAAGCGAGCATGCGACTGGAATACAATTCGACAGCAAGACCGAAAGAAATATGCCCATGACCAAAAGCCTTTATCTCTCGCCGGTGAGGTCAACAGGTTCTCCGGTGCCTAATATTCCGGAGCAACAGGAGTAAATAAGGATCGAAAGCAAATTTAGTGGAGTCATCTCCAGCGTTGAAGGAATGCTACGAATTTCACTGGGCGGTGAGATCATTTCTTTTATGTCCAAACGTTTTAGGCAGATAGCAGCAGCCCACTCAATAGCTCGTATTGTTAGAAAATAATCAAATCCTATTATGACTTAATGGGAACAATATATACAATAGCCTGTATGCTTTTGCCTTGTCTTTTTCATTCAAATTTACTTATTTAAAAAAAATGTGAAGCACTCGTTCAGTATGTACAATTCTTATGGTATGGGGAAGCACTATATATTTTTATTCCTCCACCTTGCTAAATTTAATGTTCGTGATTTGGGTTATAAATATAGTCGGTCATACATGAAACCTCCGAATCAAGTGTAATCTTATCAAGTAAATGCATGAGATAGAAAACATGTAACGAGAATTGCAAATGATACGGGCCCCGCGGTCTCAAGTTTTTTTGTTTTTTTTGTCTGATAATCCATATTATTGTTTTTAAATACATACGTAATTGAACTGCGGGCGTATGCAACGGGGTTGAATGATTGAATTTGTTATANGGTAATAACTTTCCCTGAAACAAAAGTTTCGATTTTTATAAAGATCCTCATTCTCTTTGTACTAATATACATATTCAGAGTTAATTAGGAGTAAGTTAATGTAATTTGGACCATGCCTATTTAATTCATGGATCTGTCATCGCGGCATTCAGTGTTAACATTCCATAAGCACTATTTCCTATATCGAGGGAATGAATGGAAGTGTGCTTCTTTAGTGGTAATAGAAATAATTAGACACTGAAACTAAAGTTTCGATTTGTGCTATTATCCCGTTGATGTTCGTTCGTGCTTATATCTCAAAGGGGAAGTATATATATATATATTGACTCCGCCTTTAAAGCGTTTCATGTTAACATTCCTCACTGAAATAGATAAGCTTTTTCCATAAGTCATGGGAATGAATGAAAATACGCATAATCAGAATGAAGAGCTCAGAGTTTAAGTACAGTATAATGTTGCAGAGTGCTGGGAAACCAGGTCAGGTTTGCAACGGAATGTTTGAGCTATATTTCACATCTAATGCGAATATCAAAGCGGGGTTCGAACCCAACCATTCGTGGTCAGGAGACCTCTCCCCAGTGAATGCGTATATGACCTAGTTCGCCACCTTACGGATGCTATATTTTTCATTTATGACTTTCATATTTTGTCCGGTGTCCGTGCTATCCCCAGAATACTCTCAATATCGAAATGATTTTGAATTTTGATCTATATAGTATATCCTAGCCACTAGCAACGTTGTACTATTGATGGTATACATGTATGTAGTCACACAATCGGCGTCACGGTCGAATGGTGCTGGTCACTGGCGGTGCTAAATACAATACAGACGAGTTACGACATCGCGAATCGTCCTTTTATTAATGGCGTTATTTTTGGAAGTACACGCATTGGGTAAATATAGCATATGTGTTGCAATATGTACAGTGGTTGTTGATTAATTAGCATTACCAGTAGCTAATATTCTATCCTTTATGTATATAAGTAAAAGTTTATCGATAACCACCGGCTCATACAACCACAGTAGCCTTGTAGGGAAACTGTAATTTTACCTGAAAATCATAATTGTGTAGTGAATGTATACTTGGTCTACTTTCAGGAAGTGCCTTAACGTATTTTAGTGAATTTACCTTTTGGTCTTAGTGCCCTGTGGTCCCTTTTAAAAAAGGAATGGAATAGGAGAGAGTGAAAATGTTTAAATCTCCAGTTGAAATTATAGACTTTTTGCTTTCCCTCGCCTTGTGTTCCTTACTCTTTTCCGGATGTTAGGCCTGCCCATTTTGTCCTGTTAGGATTGAATTCAAGCACTAAACTGATCGTAATATTTGATTGAAACAAGCTCTGCATTGTACAGCAGTGAAACCGACAAAAAATAATCGCTTGTGTTAACTCATGGCAGAAATTGAATAGCTAGATGATGATATTATGACGTGAGCAGGTTTTGGTGTTAAAATTATCACGAATTGTCATATTATATTTAGCTGAGAATCTTGGTGAATTTTTTGCAAGCATACAAGCAAGAGTTTGTGTTCCACTTAACCATCTCTCATCTTTTCATTCAGCTACTATTTGCTTGAAAATACTTTACATTAAGCAGAAAGTTCCCGATTAGTTTCTCATGTAATGAGTAAACACTCCACTTATTTTGGCGGCTCTCCAGGCCCACCTCGTAACCAAAGACCTTCCAGGCCTCAATCCTTTCCTGTACCTTACGGGCACCCTGATCCCCGTAGCCATGGACAAAATGGTTCGCTGTATGAAGTGCCACAAGAAGATGTAATTTATCCCGTTGATCAGTTTTACTTCAGTCAGCCTTTCGGGGAAAATCCTAATAATGTCAGAGAACTGAACCCCTATTCTTACCCTACCGTCGCAGATCCGTACTATTACGGAAACCCGGCAACACTCTATTATGGTCCCGGTAGTCAATATGTACCCCGGGCACCTGCGGTATATGCTTTCCCAAATACTATGAATCAAGGTAACGAATACAGCGACTGGTCACCATGTGATTATCCCCCACAGGTTGCAGATGGAGCTGAGGAAACTGAAAGAGCTGCGCAGGAAGGGAGGTCATCCAGCAACGAAAGCGTTGGAAAATCTCGACGGTTCAGTAAACAGAGAAATATAAAAGACAGCTCGGACGGAAACTATACTATGAAAGCAACGCAGAAGAAAATTCCAAAGCACGAAATTCGGTTCAGCCATCAGAAAAATCAAGACGTCAGCCAAAAAAGGCAGGAATACGGGATGCCGTCAAACGATGCAAAATCTCAACAGGAAGATGACAGATCTGGCGGCCAGGAGACATCTAAGTTTTCTATAATTCGAAGTATTGGTAACAGAGATGTCGATACTGGATTCACGGAGAATCAGAGTGAAAATGCAATGGGGAGTACCAGTAAGAATTCTAAGCCGACCAGACGTAGAAACGAAAGAGTGAGCGCTTTTCAAACTACAGAAAGCCAGATCAGCGTTCTGCTGGAACAGTTGACTAGTGGCACATACGAATGCATGGTATGTTGCGATCGTGTCAAGCAGCAGCATGCTATATGGAATTGTGAAGAGTGCCATCACGCGTTTCACATGGGATGCATTAAGAAATGGGCGAGGTCCCCGGCGGCGAGCATAGAGAATGAAGGATGGAGGTGTCCCGGTTGCCAGAACATTAGCAAGAAATTTCCCAGCACATACAGATGCTTCTGTGGAAAAGTAAACGAGCCTGACTGGAATCGCAGGGAGACTCCTCACTCGTGCGGAGAGATTTGCGGCAAGAAACGTAAGAACAACGCTACGTGCACTCATCCGTGTAACATCCTATGTCATCCCGGACCTTGCCCTGCTTGCCCCGCCAGCGTGATCAAAGCGTGCCTGTGCGGGAAAATGACAAGGAAGGTCCGGTGCAGTCAGGTCAAGCCCCTCAAGTGTCTTGAACAGTGTGGCAAAAAGAAGAATTGCGGCTTGCACATTTGCGAGACGATATGCCACGCGGAGTCTTGCGACTCGTGCGATGTGAATGCAGAGCAGACATGTTTCTGTGGTAAAGCCTTGCGTTCCGTCTTGTGCGGATCCGAACAATTCAAGATGGGAGAATCTCATAAGGGGCAGAAGGTTTTTAGCTGCGAAGGTGTGTGTGATAAATTGCTCGACTGTGGAAATCATTACTGTGAATCGGTCTGTCATCCCGGGGACTGCAAACGTTGCTTTTTACTGCCGTCCGTGATTAAAACATGTCCATGTACTCAAACCTTGCTGGTGAATATGGTGGACGATAGCGGGAATAAAATTGATAGAAAGTCATGCGAAGATCCCATCCCTGAATGTGGCAAGACTTGCGGAAAACCATTGAAATGTGGGGGTGAAGAGATCCATACCTGCCAATTGAAATGCCACTCTGACGAATGCCCGCCGTGCCCGGACGGGGAGTCGACAATGAAATGCCGTTGTGGAAAATCGGAGAAAGACGTCTCTTGCTCGGAAATTACCGACGAGCTTTATGTTTGTGATCGTAGGTGCAATAAAAAACGGAAGTGCGGGCGACATAAGTGTGGTAAGACGTGCTGCACGGACATCGAACATGTGTGCAGCCAGCCTTGTGGGAGAAAGCTCGAGTGTAAGTTACATCGCTGCGAAGAGACCTGCCATAGAGGTGTTTGTCACACTTGCTACAATGTCAGCTTCGAGGAGTTATCGTGTCACTGCGGTGCTGAAGTGTTATTTCCACCCATTCAATGCAGCACCAAGCCACCAGAGTGCACCAATCAATGTACAAGATCTCATCCATGTAATCACAATGTAAACCATAACTGCCACAACGAGGAAAAATGTCCTCCGTGTGTCGTTCTAGTGCACAAACCATGTAACTGCGGTAAAGTGATCCGGAAAAACATCCCCTGTCATCAGGAAAATGTCTCCTGCGGCGATGCTTGCAAGAGGTCGTTGCCATGTGGACACCGTTGTCCGAAACCCTGTCACAAACAGCAATGTCTTGCGGAAGATGAAAAATGTAAGCAGCCATGCAGCATCATGCGTGTGGAATGCATCCACCCGTGCGCGAATCCTTGCCACGAATCTGCTCCCTGTCCCCAATCTCCTTGCAAGGCCATGGTAACTCTCCGGTGTAGTTGCAGCCTCCAGGAAAAACAAGTGGAATGTTTTAACGGCGGAGCGATGTACCAGAGGTTGTCTTCTGAAGCTATCGCTATGCAACAGCACAAAGGGCACTCGGTTGATATCAGTCCCCTGTTCAGCAATGGCTCCGGAAAACAAAGGATGCTGCAGTGCAATGAAGAGTGCAGCACCATGGAGAGAAACAGAAGATTGGCAGAAGCGCTAAACATCAAAGATCCAGAAATGACTGCGTTTGAACCGCATGTATACTCTACTTTTCTACTAAATTATGTCAAACAAGACCATGCCTTTGTCCGCGGCGTTGAACAAGACCTCACGAATCTAGTGGAAGCGGTTGAGTGGCTTGATAAGAACAAGAGGAACCACGCTTTTCCTCCAATGAGGAGAGAGAAACGTCAGGTAGTTCATGATTTGGCCGAAGCTTTCCAATGCAAATCGTTGAGTTGCGACGAAGAACCTAACAGGAGTGTGACGGTCACAGCAGTTCGTGGAGTAAGCAAGATACCTAGAACCCTCCTCAGCGACACTGCAAAAAAATCATTGTATCCATTCCCGAAAAATTCCGATACCCAAACAGGAGTGAGCGGTCGGAAACCCATCGAAGGAAAGAAAAGGTTGCTCAGTTCGATGAAACTTGTTTCGATGACGTCATCTTCCCCGGGAGAAAAGCTCAAATTTCATGACCCCGACCAAGAAACCAAACGGCCTATTTCCATACCCAGAATGCCAAGTTATCCCGGCGTCGGGAAACTGTCGAGCTTGTGTGCCGCCAGGAAGACCTACGGCCCCAAACTGTCTGACCATTTCAGCCAGATTGAGGGTTCTTCCGACACTGGAATTCACAATGTCAGCAGCCAATCGAGAGATTTTACGAACGAAAGGCAGAGTAAGGAATCCTCGGCAAGTAGCAGAATGCACATTCAAAATTTGGAAAGTTATTCCTCGTCTGCTCAGAAAGCTAAAGCCCCAACTCAGAGTAATTTCCATCAACCTGATATTGATTACTTTGATATGACTGAATAATGGATATTATTGGAAAATAATAATTCATCAGAAATTTGCTTGTAAATACATATTGTGATCGCTTTGGGACACTGTCTTTCTTGATAACAAAGACTGGCTGATGACATTAAGTGGATAGTCATAGTATGAATATGTTTTGGACCAATTGATAGCAGCATTCACTGTGTATGTGGTGTATATGTAATCTCATTATTTAGCTCACCCGAAACGCTGTAAAAAGTAACAAGCGCTGGATAAAATACCTATTACCCTGTATATGGAAATAAAGAAGAGTATAGTGTAGCTTATAAGACATCACCACCTATCGTTTGATAAATTTGTATGTAATCCAGACAGACCCGTATGCATCATACTAATTACTAACCAAACTCAATTAAGGATAGTAATAAAACGTCTGATATCCTAGCACTGGGTATTTCTTTTATATATATATATTTACCAAAGGAAATTCGTTTCAAGAAATCAGACGGTTGAACCTACAAATTATATAATAGCTTCATAATAACAATAGGGTGAGAGGCTGAAATCCTACTTAAATTAGGTATCCTTGAAAAAATACCTTTAAATTAAGAAAATACTATAGATATGGTAATCATTTTCCTTTATATTTCCTCACATTATTTGGTCCAGACCTGAGCAATGGGACCGTGGCAAAGGCCTGACTAGATATTGTGGCGAAACTCACTTTAAAAAGGGAGTGTAGACACGGAGCAAAGAGTGTTCGTGTGGAAAATAAAACTGGAAACAGTAAGCCGGTAAAGAACATATTTCTCATTCTGTAATTACCGGTACTATTTCCGAGTTTGTGACATAGTGCATGCATACATCAGTACGAGAGGATATACCCTGACATGTATTTCAGTTTATCCCCCCGATTCGGAAGTAAAAGCTGCAAGAAAATAGGAATAAACTGTCAGATTTGCAACGAACATCTTTTGAAACATTTTCTTTCAGATTTTAGACCAAGTGATTAATGTATACATATTCTTTATAGAGGGGGAGGTTGCCTAAATTGCAAAATTAGGATTTAGCGAAGACGTGAGCTTTTGACGCGCCGTTCGAATACGTTATACGAGATCTTTATAACGAACGGTAAATGACATCCGCTTTACTATGGGAATTTAAATGATAGTGATGAATGATGCAGATGATTATCGGTCCTTACTATGCATAAGACGAATATGAAACTGTCTGTTGTTAACAAGGGTAAGAGCGATACGTGCTCGATAGAGGTGATGTGTTGTTGGGTTGTCATAGCTAGCGAATACCGTACTACTACGATACTAATACTTCTTATGTACCAGTAAACATTATCAAATAAAATTTAGTACAGTACTAATCAAATTATTTAGAGATTCCTCACTTTGTGCCGAGACTTTCGATAAACATGGGAATCAAAGCCGCTTTTGAAAGATTCAGGCAATCAGACAAATTGGCTGTGGGACTGGTATATGTCACATTGTTGATAGACAACATGCTGGTGTCAGTAATCGGTACGTACGGAAATTAAATGTATCAAGTTATTTAAAAGGGAAAGAACTTGCTGTAATATATTCTTTCAGCTCCCATACTGCCCGTGATCTTACTTGAGCTAAAGGGGAAGCACAACAATGATTCGAATGTCGTGGTTAGTACCTTAACACCAATGATGGATACTTCAGGTATTTCAGTTTTAGTTTTATAGCTTATTCATTGTATTGTAGCTTTTTCATGTATGTCAACGTCTTTTTTGCTATATAGTGGATTCCGCTTATTGTGATTGCTTTGGGACAGTTTTGTGGTAACAATAAATTACTGGCCACTTCTTCTATTCCATAAGAAAACAAATCGACGTCTTATTTAAAGTGTACAATAAAATTGAGATGAGATCGTTAACGAAATTGTAATTCAAATTTCACTCATGGGGACTACATTTATGGTTGTGTGTTTGTAATTATTACTGGGAAGTCTAGCACATAGTATAATGATGTCTAATCAAAGTTTATTTCATTCGTTCTCACAACGCAAAGTAAAATGTTAAAAAGGGCTAAGCATACTGAAAAGATTATAAGGGAATCCAGGGATTATTTCGCCTACAGAATGCTCTTCACTCGGAGTCTACTATGCAGCGTATTATTTAGCTTCCATCAGTAATTTTCATTTCATTTACCATCGACAGATATGAATACAACATACTCTAATTCAACGACAACAAGTGATAACTGCCTATCATCTGCAAAGGATGAAAACCTATATGTTGCATTACTGATAGCTTCCAAACCATTTGTTCAAATCATAACGAACGCGGCTGTGGGACCTATCACTGATAGAATTGGCTTTGATGTACCGATGTTCACTGGTTACGTTATTCTGATTGCATCATCTTTAAGTAAGTTGATATACAGTATTATATATACTGATAATTACCTAATAAACCAATACCCAGATGTGCGTTATTTCGCTATAGCGCTCGTTGGCAACTCTTAGTAGGGGGAAATGGTATTATTATAATATGTATAATACTTTGAAATTATCTCCTATATGTTCAGTTAGTTATCCTCAGTAATTAATCGTACCTTCTAGATGTATATGTGGACATTGTTAACTAGTAATACTTGTTACAGTTTTCGCATATGGACAAAACTACGGCGTGCTATTTTTCGCTCGGTCTCTGCAAGGCATCGGTTCCGCATGTGCGTCGACCGCAGGAATGGGAATGCTCGCTCAACGATTCACAGACGATACCACAAGAGGAAAAATGATGGGAATTGCATTAGGAGGACTGGCAGTGGGAATTTTGAGTAAGTGAACGAATACATGCCTTGTTTAGAATGCCGCAGTTAACATCATTTCCTTTATACCTTTATAACTGCACAAGTTATTGCTCGGAGATGTTTAGGTGTTTATGAGCGATTTTTATTTAGTCGGGCCACCGTTCAGCAGCATCACGTACCAATTCTCTGGGAAGGAAACACCTTTTTTGGTGCTTGCAGGTGGCGCTTTCGTAGTGGGATTGTTGCAGTGTTCTACTCGTCAAATGACCATAAAAACAACGGAGCATGTATGATTTATTTAATGATATTTTGCTGTTTAAATTCTTCTTGATTATTGTAGATGTAAACTTTCTACAGTTTAGCACTCATTACAGAGTTAGAGTTAACCACATTGAATGATATAGCAGCAAAAATGAAGGGGTGCTGCTAACAATTGCCAAAGAAGGCTCATACTTAGCTATCCGCTGGTGGTTGCCAACACGACAGATGTCCCACGCTGTACCATGAAATATATACAGTATAGTTATCTATATACTATCACTGACTGTTCATACGTATATTTAATCTACTCTTCACGAAAATTTTGCCTCACTGCATACAAATCCAACTCATTACAAGTTATTTAATTGACTGAAAGAATATGCCGAGAAACTGCGGATTTTCAATTTGCAGCTCCGACTTATGGTTAATATTGGCTGCCTTGTATTTCAGAATAATCTCGGATTCGAAATCTTTGGCTTGTTCAAGGATCCTTATATAATGCTGGCGTCATTTTCTCTTATGCTGGGAATTGTGGCCATTGCGACTGTGGAAGCAGGCATGCCAATATGGATGATGAATACAATGTGTGTACAGGAATGGATGTTAGGTTGGAATTAAAATAATGTAGGTTAAAGCTTACGCAGAAGAAGTTCTCAGCTTTTTAAGAGCCGGAAATAAAAAAAAGGGGAGTACCACAAATATAGGGAAAACTAACGACATTTACAAATTACATACAAAAAGTTCCCTTAAACTGTAATACTAGAGTCCATGACGTACGGCTATTGATGTATTTTAGCTTTCAAATACATTTTCAATCTCCTCGTATTAAAAATGTGGCAAGGAGCAAGTTTATACCGACATACCCCACACTTCCTTATGCAGCATCGCATTTGTACATGTCTGTTGATGTTCCGATAGAAAAATATGTTGTATCTCGATTAACGATGAAAATAGAACAGTAAATGTGCATCTAGCCAGTGTTCTGCATGTTTTTTTCGATATTAAACTCTTACGAAATGCTTTCAAACTCTTTCAGGAATGGCATTTGTACCTGCAAGTTTGAGTTATTTGATTACAGTATTCTTCGTTGCCTGGTTCAGTCACCGCATTGGTCGCTGGATAGTCTGTCTTTCCTCGTTCTACGTAGCTGCGCTTGGCTGCTTCACTTTACCACTTTGCAGGAGGTATGAGAATTTTTGACTGTGTCAATTGAATATAGTGAACCCTCGATTTTAACTCAATCATATTCTGGCAGATGATATACAGTGTGTATAAAGTATACCATTGATCAAAAGTATTATAAAAATCCACTAAATGTTACATAAATACGGGAATAACTGTGTTTGCAGCGTATTAGCTCAACTAACGTTCTTACTACTGTAACTCTACATAAAACCTTACCCAACAAAAAACGAGTTTACACTACCTTACCCAAAACAAATGCGATATAAAATTGCATAATTGCAATTTTTCTACGAAACCCGCAACCTTGGTTTTATATCTGAACCCTGAATTGTCTCAATTGAGATTTCTGATAAACGATGCTAAATGCTTCTGATAATATATAGCAGGTAACAGCATCGCGGGCCAAAACAATCCATTGCAGCGATGATGGTGACCTGCTCAACGAGGTCATAGTAACCTCTTGGGTCGATCATCATCCTGCCAGTAACCATAGGTAATATCATCTCTCATAAGTTCATGAATACCATATAGGGGGATTTCTTTCGAAATTAATAATAATAATAAAAATAGAATTGAAATACCATATCATTGCAATTTATAATTGTTACTGCAGCATATACGCTATCACTGGACCTACTATTTTAATTGGAATTGGCGTCGGGATGTCGGACACTGTCATTATCCCAATCCTGGGGTATCTGGTGGATACGAGACATATTCCATTATACGGAAGCGTTTACGCCATAGCGGACACTGCTATCTGTCTATCATTTTTAATCGGTAAGACAATTTCTTTCGTGTTATTTATCGGTAAAGGTATTTTTATTAATTCTGATAATTGTTGAATTTCAGGCCCGCTGTTAGCTGGAACCTTGATTCGTTTCATAGGATTTGCTTGGGTAATGGTGATTGTCGGTATTGTATATTGCGCGTTTGCCCCGTTTATTTGCTTTCTACGAAATCCAAAGCCAATTTCAGCGGAGAAGCGAGTAAGTATATTAAATTGCAAATTGAAATACTGGTTTACTGAGTTGATGGTATCATATGTACTGGAACACTCAGAATTCTCGACCAAGTGTGCATGACTTGACTTTAGTTACTCGTAACACTGACAATATGAATTTTCTTGATTTCCTTCACCAGGCGTTACTGCAAGATCATTTCTTAATAAACCAGACAGAACCAGAAACGAGATTGCTTGGGGAAATAACGGAATCTAACTAGAGCAGTTAATACGCTACTGTACAACGGAACCTTCTACTTACTATTTTTAGCATTGTAATTTCAGAAGAACTTTTTCAAACCAAATTCAAAATAAATAAAAAGGGCGTACAAATTAACACTCATTCAGTACAATACTGTATAATTACCTATGTTTATACGTCCTCCGCATACATCAGTGCGAGAGAATATGCCAATACATGTACTTCAGTTTATCCTCCTGATCCGGAATTAAAGGCTGCAAGAAAATAGGACTCAACTGTTGGAATATCTCTGTATAAACTAATAGTTATAGTGCAGTATTTATGATGCAATACTTACACTGCACCCCCTGCATGGAATTTATACTCATTAAATCCAAATGAAATTGATATATTAGGCATCTCTGAGATCAAATCTACATTCTGTGATAATTTCAGTTAAATACATTGTCGTGAACTTAGCGAAAATCGACCGCAAAAATGTCAGGTACGATCCCTGTGGCGAAATGAAAATTTTATCAAATAGGATTTATCGAAGACGTTAATTTAGCGAAGACAATGGCGTTCATCGCGCCGTTCGAATACGAACTCTTTATAACGAACTGTGAATGACATCCGCTTTACTCGAAAAATTTGAATGCAGAGATGAACAATGCAGCTAATTATAATCAGTCCTTACTATACATAAGACGAATATTAAAGTGTGTGTTGTTTGAAAAAATAGCAAGGGTGAGAGCAAAACGATATCATAGCTAGCATAAACTGTACTACGATACTAATTTCGATAAACATGGAAATCAAAGCCGCTTTTGAGAGATTCAGGCAATCAGGCAAATTGGCTGTAGGACTGGTATATGTCACATTGTTGATTAGACAACATGCTGGCGTCAGTAATCGGTACGTATGGAAATTAAATGTAGCAGGTTATTTGAAAGAGAAATAACTTGCTGTATTATATTCTTTCAGTTCCAATACTGCCCGTAATCTTACTTGAACTAAATGGGATGCACAACAATGACTTAAATGTCGTGGTTAGTACCTTAACACCAATGATGGATACTTCAGGTATTTCAGTTTTAGTTTTATAGCTTATTCATTGTATTGTACCTTTTTCATGTATGTCAACGTCTTTTTCGCTATATAGTGGATTCCGCTTATTGTGATTGCTTTGGGACAGTTTTTGTGGTAACAATAAATTACTAGCCACTTCTTCTATTTCATGAGAAAACAAATCGCCGTCTCATTTAAAGTGTACAATAAAATTGAGATGAGATCGTTAACGAAATTGTAATTAAAATTTCACTCATTGGAACTACATTTATGGTTGTGTCTTTTTAATTATAACTGGGCAGTCTAGCACATAGTATAATGATGTCTAATCAAAGTTTTTTTCATTACGTTCTTACAACGTAAAGTAAATGTCTGGGAGTATGTACCGTGGTGTAATCTCAATACTGGATTAGTTGTTTTCTGCTTTCAAACGAGAGCTATATATGATAGCATATCTCGTTGAATTTCGGAAAAGGGCTAGGCATACTGAAAAAGATTATATGGGAATCCAGGGTTTATTTCGCCTACAGAATGCTCTTCACATGGATTGTACTATGCAGCGTATTATTTAACTTCCATC
>QXVX01006919.1:0-48581 GCA_013436065.1 Halocynthia aurantium
ATTCATTAGCAAACAGTTAACGTATGAAACAGTTTATCAAACTTCAGTAAATATTTTGAATATATTCTTTAGGTTGAGCTGGGGAAACTAGTTCATGTCCTAGTTCGTATAAAAAGGATCCACTAGATAATTTTACTTTGTAAAATATTTAACCAAACTCACGGACATAACTCTTAAGCATTCCGAAACATTCAGTGCTTGATATAATAGATTTACTGGCTGTTCCAGACATGCCGACAAACAACAGTAGAAATACAAGAGATAACTTGATGAACATTTTCGTTTTCGATTTCACAACTGAATTCCAACTTGTTCCTCTTCGAAATGCCTGGTGGTGTGAAATGCATGCATATATATATCGGAGTACTGTACTTGATACAATGTAAAATGTGTACGTGTTGGCAGAGACACATTGTTGTCTGGTAAGGTAGAGACACATTGTTGTCTGGTATGGCAGAGATGCATTGTTGCATAGATGCAAATGTAGTTTTGTAACAGATGAATTATGAATAGGAAGAAATTGAGTATTGTGTAGTTTTACTGTGTAACTGTGTTGCGATTTAATGCGCTCAGTAACAATTCGAAACGAAGCAGTCAAGGCAAAGTTCATTGTTTCATAAATATAAATGTAATATTGCGACATCCGATCCTTGAATAGGCAGAATTAGCAGGCATGATAGTATCGTATTTAGCAGTACAGTATTATAGACGAGATTGTGAATAGGCTGAAACTGTATTGTTTCATATAGATGAAGGGTATCCAAACTTTCTTGGACAGGCCGGGCCGCATTATTAATTATTTCAGTTTCGCGGACCAAAAAAAAAGTAACACAATTGCTACTCACTACATAACCGCTCACGAAACTATAATATCTCTTAAATACGTCACAAACCTTACTCTTACATGCAATAAAATACGAGAATTAACTACATAGACTACAAAACGGCATAGGTGGATGCAAACTGAATATCCAAATCTCCCTAAGATATTTTCAAAGAAAACATCACCTCCTCGCGGGCTGGATCAAACTGCTTGACGGGGGCNCAACAGTAGAAATACAAGAGATAACTTGATGAACATCTTCGTTTTCGATTTCACAACTGAATTCTAACTTGTTTCTCTTCGAAATGCCTGGTGGTGTGAAATGCATGCATATATATATCGCAGTACTTGATACAATGTAAAATGTACACGTGTTGGCAGAGACACATTGTTGTCTGGTAAAGTAGAGACACATTGTTGTCTGGTATGGCAGAGATGCATTGTTGCATAGATGTGATTGTAGTATTGTAACAGATGTATTATAAATAGGCAGAAATTAAGTATTGTGTAGCTTTACTGTGTTACTGTGTTGTGACATAATGCGTTCAGTAACAATTCGAAACGAAGCATTCAAGGCAAAGCTCATTGTTTCATAAATCTAAATGTAATATTGCGACATCTGATCCATGAATAGGCAGAATTAGCAGGCATGTATAGTATCGTGTTTTGCAGTTCAGTATTATAGACGAGATTGTGAATAGGCTGAAACTGTATTGTTTCATATAGATGAGGGGTCTCCAAACTTTCTTGGACAGGCCCGCTCACGAGACTATAATCTCTCTTAAATCACAAACCTTACTCTTACATACAATAAAACACGAAAATTAACTACATAGACTACAAAACGGCATAGGTGGATGCAAACCAAATATCCAAAATTCACTAAGATATTTTCAAAGAAAGCATCACCTCCTTGCGGGCTTGATAAAACTGCGTGGCGGGCCGTGCTCTGATGAACCCTCATATAAATGAATTTTGAATAGGTGTAGGAATAGTGTTGTTGGAATTGATATTGTTCCATTTGCATGATCTAGAGATTCTAGAATTAAACGATACACAATAATCCATAATCCATCCACAATCCATCATTTTTGAAGTGCAAATTTGTACCCAGTATTGAATTATAATTAAGCACCGATACGAAATGGATGAATGGATGTGTAAAACAACTAAAAATCACTAACTAGCTATACATATTTGTATAAAATGTTAACACGAAACGCACAGTTGTTTGTGACCGGCACCTCTATCTCGGATAGCTCGAACTGATTGATTGGCGCTGACAAAATCCATATTAAAAAATGAGTATAGTAAATTATATGAAGTATGAGTATGAATATAGTATGTATACTGGAATTTCAGATAATAACTACAATAATTATACAATACAGTAAGGTCAAAAGTACCTTTAATATTAGATATTCAAGTGACAGACTTGGTTAAGGCATATGTTGGAGTTAAAACCGTTTCTAAGCATGTATGTTCGCCGTTTATATATATGTATACTATATAAATATTATATTTCATTACAATATACTTTTAAAGTAGTCATTAAGATAATTTCTAAGAAACGAATATGTAGAAAATAACAATAATCCTAATACAGTCGACATCGGTTAATACATCTCCGGTTAATACAACCAACTGCTTAATGCATCCAAATCGCTTGGAACGGAATTTTCCTATTCATTCCCCTATAATAATTAATAATAATAAAAAAATCTGTTAATACATCCATCCACCGCTTAATACATCTACTTTCAATTCCCCATGAAGGCAAATTGTTTTTTACTGTGTACAAATAATGTCCTATAATGAACGAAATATATGGCCTATAATGAACGAAAGAAAGAGATAACTTGATGAACATCTTCGTTTTCGTTTTACACGGTTAATTCACAACTGAATTCTAACTTGTTTCACTTCGAAATGCCTGGTGGTGTGAGATGCATGCATATATATATTGGAGTACTTGATACAATGTAAAATGTGCACGTGTTGGCAGGGACACATTGTTGTCTGGTAAGGTAGAGGCACATTGTTGTCTGGTAAGGCAGAGATGCATTGTTGTCTGGTAAGGCAGCGATACATTGTTGCATAGACATAAATGTAGTATTGTAACAGATGAATCATGAATAGGCAGAAATTAAGTATTGTGTAGTTTTACTGTGTTACTGTGTTGTGACATTATGCGCTCAGTAGCAATTCGAATCGAAGCAGTCGAAGCAGAGCACATTGTTTCATAAATATAAATGTAATATTGCGACATCTGATCCATGAATAGGCAGAATTAGCAGGCACGATAGTATCGTGTTTTTCAGTACAGTATTATAGACGAGATTGTGGATGGGCTGAAACTGTATTGTTTCATATAGATGAGGGGTCTCCAAACTTTCTTGGACGGCCCGGGCCGCATTATTAATTATTTCAGTTTCGCGGGCCAAAAAAAAGTAACACACTTGCTCCTCACTGCATAACCGCTCACGAGACTATAATCTCTTTTAAATACGTCACAAACCTTACTCTTACATGCAATAAAACACGAGAAGTAAAGAAAACGGCATAGGTGGATGCAAACCAAATATATAATCTATATTTTATTACGAGTTACTTTTACAGTAGTCATTAAGACAATTTCTAAGAAACGAATATGTAGAAAATAACAATAATCCTAATAGCAATAGTATTATATTGATATTATATTTTAAAATATATATTACAGTAAAGCATCACGGTACATTAGTACTACGGCAGAGTACATAAATATGTAAATTTTTTACAAGAAAATGTCTTAGGACAGAGGTCTCGAAACTCCAACCCATGGGACACATCAGTTCCTTTAAAACTCGATATAGATAAACATTAAATTATTATAATTATAAATTTATTAATTATGCAATTTTTTCGAATGAATCATTTCCACCGATTTTCTGATGTAAATTATAAAACTGATTTTATTTCTCTGGCCTGCGATCATAAACGATGTGGTCCTAGACTGAAAAGTTTGGAGATCCCTGCAGTCTTATAGAATACTGTTGAATACGGCATGTCTAGCTTAAAGCGCAGATAAATGGTTCCTTTATGAAAGAAGAAGGCCCGCTTTCTATCTGTCTATCCACGTGTAATACTCACTAGTTGTCCGTTATCACAATTTACCGTAATTGTAGTCGGCGCGCCTGCGATCGTGACCAAAAATAAACATTGTCCAGCCTCAAAAACCATCCGCCTTTTCAAGTTTATTTGCAGGACAGTTCAGTCGGTTCGTTTTCATATTTAGTTGATATAGTGCTGTACTTTTCGGAACGACAGCTGCGAGGATTTGATTGCGAATCCATAACACTTGCGACATTCGTACCGTGTCCTATTCGAATTTCACGCCAAGTTTTCCGCACCAAACGGCACTGCTGTTCAGCTCGCTCTCGGTCTTGCGCCCAGACTTTGAATACACATAGATCAATTGCGCTACAGCCTTGTATTGTGGCATATTGGATCTTTAATTTTGATGCACATTACAATAACTGTGAATGGTAATCCTGTTGTCGGGACTCTGACTGATGTTTTGAGTATCTATAGAGCAGTCAAAACAACAGACGTCACAATAAACTTTGCATTAATTCATATTTTACCAGAAGAGTATATCCAGTGCCGGATTAAACAAAACCCACATGAAACATTTGATCATGAGACACAAAACCTCGTTCTCTTCTTTATCTACATAATGAAAGTTACGCCTGAAAGTTCTAATTTTCAAAAAAATTACGAAGATATGGAATTAATAAAAAGGTTCACACAGAACATTAAGAGCTATGCTTTAACACCATAGTTTGAATTAGGTACGCCCTAATTTTTTTGTTTTTTATTGAATATAACAATTGGTGAATTAAAAATGGCAGAATGCCGATGTCCTCTTAGATTATATGTAAATCCTGCACTCAGTATACAAAGGCATAACCTCCTATATAATTCGGTAAATATCAGTTACCTGAAAGAGCCTGAAAATTGTTGAAAATATTTAGGTCATGAAGAAATACTGTATATTCTTTTTTATGAAACTAGAACCAAACGTACCCAAATTTTGCGCTCTGTATTATTTTATATTGCTCTAAAATCTTGCGAATTTGCTCGATAACCTTTTTATGTCTTTGATCGGATTTACCACCTTTTCACATACGATTTGACAGTCAGTACATCGGAACCAAGGTTCAGTTTAGAGTGCGAAATTTCTAATCGAATAGAGTAATTTTCACGCTAACTAACGCTATTTTTAGTTATGCTTAGTTAAATGCATTGAATTCCTGAAAACCGCTTGAGTAACCTACCAAATTTATTTTCGATTATATTTTACCTTTCCGTAAGATGGTGCAGCGCGAATTGCCATCAGTATAGCATGAACTTGTGCGTTTCGTCTGTTTATAATTTTTCGATTACTAAATCACACTTAAATTATTGTTAGAGATTTCTGTAAAGTGTGTTCAATAGTGTGTCGCCTGCAGTGCGTAGGTGAGTCGCGGACGTAAGAGGAAACATGAAACATGAAATACGCATTATAATTTGTTTCAGCTCGTCAGATCTGTTAGTTGGTATGTAATGTAATGTTGTAATGTATCACCTTTTATATTGGTACACAATGCTTGGGTGCAACAAAATTAATAATAAGATTTAAGATGTTTTGAGAGATCATAAGTTGAGATGCGAATCTAAGTTCAGATTATACTTAGATTCACAGTATCTCTCATAAGGGATTGAATTAACCTCTGGTTTGCTATTAAAACTCAATTGCTATGTCGCGAAATTATAAATGTTTTAAAAAGTGTGTCACCACCTGGAAAAGTTTGGAAAGCTTTGGGTTAAGGGTTAGGGTTTCAATATATTCTAAACTAGCAAAGAATACTTATATCGCTCCCCTGTGTCTAGTAAAAATATTAACACAACATCACTTTAACAAAGATCTGATATTGCTAAAATAAAATAGTCACCGTATCTATGAGCAAAATCGTTTGAGTATGGGCTATAGGATAACTGATAGCATGTACATTTTTTAATTCTTTTGAACGTGAAGCTTTTTCCAAAGTTGTCTATAAAAAGATTCCTACTTTACCTACAGCACATAGAATGAAAATCATGCAGATTAGCATCAGGCAATATGTCTCTCTCTTGCGTGGCTTTATGAAAATAATCTGGAACTAATACTTTGCGTTCATTGTTATTAAAGCTATTAGCGTAAGATAGGATTTTCCGATCGGATCTTCGTCACTTCGGTGCGTTAAGATTGTCATCGATTCGTTTCGTTAATACTATCATCGATTTTTAATAACAACAGTAAGCGATTTAATTCCCCAAAGGTATTTGACAGTTAAGCGAAGAATATTGAGTTATTAAGTTTTAAATACGGGGCTCTGGGTGTGGTGAATAATATATATATGGTATATCGTTCATATTCATATACAATTTTAGTAATAAATAAATAGCAACAACTTTCAACTGAAGATATTAAAAAAAAAGTATTTCGTTCGAGATTGGAACTTGATTACTATTGGAATTCTTAATGAGTTTCATATGCGTGTTACTGATGTGGATATTGGAGTAGGCAGTGAGACTAACTGATTTGAATTTCATTAGTGTGATAACTATTCGAATGCTTTCAATAGAAAATTGAGAAACAAGGGCTGATCTAGAATTCTGATGAAAATAAATTTTTCAATAATCAATTTTGATTCAATCTCTGGTTCAATAAAAGGTAAATATATATGAGTAACGAGGGTGGAACAGGAATTGTAATAAAGAAATTTTTCTTCAATCAATTTTGAATAATCTGTAGTTAAATAGAATATGAACATAAACAAGAAAATTTCAAGAAACTTCAATACTTAATATTCAAAAAATTCATTTTTCATTTGCCTCTCATAACAAGCTATTGTATATATATAACTTAGGTCGGCATCCGTGTACTTTTGCATATGTAAAACTTGGTAACACTGTACCATTCTCCGTTTCACTAGACTTGCAATGCCAGAAAATGGCGTAACATAGAATTTCTGAATTGAAATACATAGTTTACTGAAGACTTTAGCATGGATGCACAACCAGTATTGGCTTGCAACCACTCATGCCTCAGAATTAAAATGATTTTAATTTACCAGTACTGTTACTAAAAATAATCTTATACCTGAATAATTAACGACTTTAGTTGGGATGCAGATCCAGCAAATCTAATTTTACCATCATATCATTTCAAATCGAATTAAGCATATCGCTAGCGTAAGAACTTTGGACAATATACATTGCTTGGTCAGTTTTTACTATCACATTCATCTACTTTCTCAAGCATGTTTCACGTAGCTATCAACTAAAATAACTGAATGTGCCGAATTCTCCCCGTAAGTATCCCTGTTCGTATGTATTATTTACTTGTGTGCTGCTGAACATATAAAAAATGCGGTCCTCCCCCTTTGATAGGAAAATGATTGATTCAGTTTTGCGGCCCCTGGAGATGAAAACGTTTAACTACAATGTCGAGTATGGTCGCTAGCAAAAAACATGAGAAACCGTAACACAAAATAACAACATCTCGATGAACGATGTGATGACACAGGAATAGGAAAAATAAGAAAAAGATTCACGCATTTATCCGTTATTGAACATTGATTAATTTCATGGAAGGTTACCGACAAACAAAAATCGCTGATAACGCAGCTAGGTGGATAATTAAAAATCATGTACTCGGACGGTTGAATATTTCTTTTCAAGATGCCGTCGATATAATATAATATCAATAGGACTCTTACATCGTAAGACCTACCTGCGGAAGGGCGTGAAATTCCTTCTCACAAGACAGGTGAACAGACCGCGCTAACTCTCGCCCAAATTGATTTTCTTATCACGATCTTAACATCTCTAATACGTTACTTGATATTAGTGTCGCGAAACGCATTAAACACGCTGGATGATATTGCCAACATCCTGAAACGACCATGAGGGTTAGAGAACGGACCACACATACAGGTGTTGTCTTGCAGACATCTGTCTTACCGGGCAATATCAATTATATGCTAAAAGCTGATTTCGTGCAATGTAGAAAGATATTCCGTCAGATCTTTTTTATGTTTCTGTTCGAAAACAACACATCTGTTTACATTCTGCTTACGAAGGAAAGATTGTATCTACATCATATTAACATGATGCTAATTTCATTTTAAAAACGCAAAATCAGTTGCCTTTTTTTCAATAAGAGCTTCCCAACCGCGTAAGAGACTTTCTTGAGATAATATCATTATCGAGTAATCTGAATTCCCAATAAATGAGTAACACCCTTTTCCGTGAAGGTTGCCGGAGTCAAAGTGCTTGAAATGTAGTTCATTTTATATACCATAGAAATGACAAACGTGTACTCAAATAATATTACTATGAAGTTGATTTAAATTACAAAACATGTCTTCTGTAGAATTAACAAGTTTTGAACAAATCTGCTACCCATGATGTCACTCTGTGTTATTTATAACTTTGTAGTTGAGGTAATAGCTCTTATTTCTGAAGTCGAGCAAAACAAAGTATGAGATAAAATGAATAAACCATGTGATGAAATAAGTAGAACAACACATTCTCGACTTTTATTATATCCTAAGAAATGAAAATAAAAATTGAATTTGAATATGTTTTCCTTTAAAGGTAAAGAAGGGCTTATCAGATTCATATTTCTAAATCTAATTTTCTTTCATAATTGAGTTCATCACTCACTATTATCATCCAAATTTATGTAGTTATCAATAGTTCACGTTTATTTCACAATGAAAATAAAATCATGGATGTCATGTATATAATGTAGTTACAATACAAAATTACAAGTTAAGTATTGTATGATCTGTTTTATCTATGATGTCTGATCTAGATTACATTACTCTAGCGCGGGCCCCCTTCTACGAGGGGATGAATTTATAGTAATCGTTTCAATTGATTCAAAGCCGGCCGTGGTATGGGACAGGAGTTTTGCTGCGGATTTCCTTAGATGAATAAAGGATATTATATATGTTTGAATATTAAATCACGGATCCATAAACTGCAGTTAACTATTGAATCAAGTATATAATTAGGCGTAAATGAATAAGATATTTGTAAAAAAAGAAGAGTATCAGACGTATGAGTTTATCTTGACTTGACTTACCGAGAAATATTATTTTCTTTCGGTCGATATTCGCAACTCATATTATAGTCCATTGTTTTATTATCTTAAAAAAAAGTTAGAGATCAAAGACGATAACTGAAGATACGTCGTTATTATATCATATCACGCCGTCCAGTAATGGCAAGATTCCGTGCGACACAAGGTGTGTTGCTTTCAGACCATTTTTTTAATGCAATATATCTCCAACAAACGAGCTGGACAATTAATCATTGTGGCAAGTCGATTTACCGTGAAATTCGGACGCCGAAAGGTTATTTGATTTCTTCACGAAACGTTTTCCATTTTTATATCAAACTATAAAAAGGAATTGTAGTTATCGACTTCCACGAAGGTCGTTTGCAAAATCAATCCCGAGCTCATCGTTCTTTTGCGTGATTCCATAGTTGGGTGTCATGGTTACGAATTGAACTTTGGTGATCATAACAGAAATATGACCTTCCACGATATGTATTATTCATTAACATGCTATATTTAATTCGTTCATATAACATGTAAAAATGGTACTTGGTAAATATACAAATATAAGTTATTATGGAGAAACCCGTTTTTAGACAAGTAACTATTATTATTAATATCTGAAAACTCATAGAATTGCTGAATATGGGTAATTTACTTTATTACCTGAGCAAATCTCCTGCGTTACTGTTGATAATGTAGAATCTTCTAAATAGCTATATCACAAATTAAATCTGCCTAATAATGAGGCAATGTACGTGCATAAGCATTGTACTTTGATTACGAAGATTTCTGATATCAGAAGCATTAATAACAATATACGTTATTACAGTAAACATACTCTTGTACTGATGCATTTGAATAATTTAATATATAGCGGAAACGTGTCAGGGACAACGATCTAACGCTTTGTTTTTGGTGATAAAGAAAATAGAGATTTGAATGTAGAGAGATGAGATAGAATCGCTTTTGTGTTTATGATTCAGTTCATGAACGCAGACATCCCTATTCCCCGGAGAAAAATTTTCTTCGATGAAAATTTATTGCGAGTAAAATTAGAAAATTCAATCCTAGATCGGAATCTTCCTGCTAGCGCAACAATTGTGTAGTTCGTATGATTTATTTTCGCCTTTCGAATTATCGACAAATATGTCGCCGTGAATCGATCCTGAGTTTGATATACATAGTTTGAGGCACTGAATCGTTCAGCTTCTGTCACTCACTGATCGCTTTACACATCAACGCTGCATCTTTTCCCGCCGATCGTTATTTAACATGATATAGGAAGAAGGGGAATGGCAAAATGACGCGATGGTAACTTAAACGGTCAACGAATTGATAAGAAAGAGATCTCGAAAATAAAGTAGTAGAAAATCAACTGACATCAAATAATTCTATCATTAATATTTGTCAGCAATTCGTGGTAAAAAATCAAAGAGGGAAATTGCAATGCTAACCATTATCATATACTCATTTTTTCAATAACACTTTTCGCTAGTAAATTACTTCAAACGCTTCAAACAATATCTTTCAAAAATCGAGACGTTTTTTAGACAATTAAAAAGTTAATTTAAAATTTATATGTTATAGATTTACACTACTTACGTATTATAAACAGCTCATTTGTTATAGTCTAGCCAAAGCCTTATCAAACATGTTCAGCCACTATATATTCCTTTAAGTTGTAACTATGTAACATAAACTACAAAACTATTGCCGACTGATTTTGATTTTCTTCAGGCTTTACGTTTGTTTAATTTGCTTGTCAAAAATGTGAATATTCTTCAAGTCGGATGCATGTTAGATTTGAAATTAAAATATCTGTCGAAATTAGTATTACTTTGTAATTTAGTCCTATCTTACAATTATGGTAGTGCTAATTTTACTATTATATTTGAACTATATTAGTGCACAGTACCCTTCAAGTAAAGAAAATTATTTATAAATTAAGCTGAAATGCAATTTACACTATTTCACTATTACTATACTATTTTTAACCATTTAATGTAGGTTGTAAATGCAAAGCTTTGCTCGACCGAATTTTAATTTGTGATGTATACCTTGATTAATGTATTGATGCGGTATATCCTAATCAAAGACAGGTAACTCGTAATTTAAATTGGAACCATGTTAAAAATAGACGACGTACTAATGAATATACAATTTTAAAAGAAGCTGATAATATAGAGAATTTAGCGACATAATGTTATTCACATATTTTCTTGTTTGTATATTATTATGATAACTTTGTAGATAACGTTTTGAAAGATCAAAGTTATATTTAACATATTCGCGAAATTGCCTTCTGTACTGTCGTCTACGTTAGGTAAAGCTGTCTTGTATATACGCAAAACAAAATGGCTTACTGTCTTGCGTGGACAGAATCCCACCGTTGATATAGTCTTTAGTATTGACGGCAGAATGGTAGTAGCAAATATTTGATGAATAGGAATAGTGATAATATGTATGATATATACTAATAAGGAATTGCTTAATTTAGTCACAGAAAATCGTGTTAACTGCTAGAAAATACAAAATAATCAGCTTTACCGTGATCAGCTAAGTTTAATTTCAAGATATTACGAAAGGATGAGTATATAGTCTTACTAACTTGTTGGAAAGATAATTTTTATTTTGGGAATCACGTATTAGGTTAAATTTAGCATTTATCCCCATATGTATGCGTGACTGTTGAAGTAGGATGCAGTAATAAATTAAAGATCTAGTAAATATGCTTCAGTATACACAGGCGCTGCCTCAATTGAGGCTTTTATAATGTTTTCATGAGCAATTACGTCACGACAGCAAATATAAATTATGTGTAATAAGGACACCTGTACAACCGGCTTTGGTCTGGAACGATCCTGCCATATACAATATTACCTATTATTATATTACCTTTGTATATCCCGAACGATATAAATACAGGCTACAGAAGTGAGGTGGATATAGTATTTTCAGAACAGCAGAGTAGGCTTGAAACCAATCAGATCAACTTTTTGTCTAAAGGGAAGCTAGGGGTAATTTCATATTGAAATGTGGTTTTAAGGGGGGTTTTTTGAACTGGTTTTCATTCCACCATAAAGATATCTAGTCTATAATAAACTTTATTGATCTATTTGAGATTCTGCCCTGCAGATTAGATTTTTAAGCCTTCTTTTTGTTTACTTATTTCACTATTTTTGTTATCATTCTCATCACTCCTAATGTTCAAGTTAATGATTGAGTAATGAAACAGAGGTATTAAATATAATTCAACGACAATAACATGCATACTTCTCGAGGCGTTGTAGTATTTTTGTTAATTCCGAAAAATAAATATATAACCAGGGAAATCTAAGCCATCAAGAATGCCAGAGTATAAATCTTGCTCAATGTTTTGTTCTTGTAATGTTCCAACTGCTCCAATTGAATCATACACTAGACTTTTTATTTGAGTGTTACTATAATCTCATATTTTCGCAGCTATTATATTATTATCAATGTAAAATTCTATTATTAGTAGTATAAATATATACAACGTGAGAGTAGAAAATCCAGTAACGACCTTTTTGACAAACTTTTTTTTTTAATTAAAGTTTTGCTACCGATTTTGATTATAAGTGCAAAGTTTTGTATTGAAAAATCTTAAAATAGACTTGAAATATTAAAATCGAACCCAGAGATAGAAAAACGAAGCGTGACAAATTTACCGTTGAACCGCTGGTCATTGCCAGTTGGTCAGATGGACGATGGTGCGCACGGTTTGTTTAGAAAAGCTCGCGAGGCGATAACCTGGAAATCGAGGAAGCCGGATTGATGGTAATTTCACGGCCCGAACTGAAACACACTCGCCGTTTATTCTGTTTACTTTTAACACTTTTTACTGTCGAGCGCCAACTCTTACAGCACAAAGGTGTTATCTACCATAACGACACGCTAACCCCGTCGGTCCGGGCCTGGGTTCCGACTATTGGCCGGATCGGTAACTTATGATGCGCACAGGGTTAAGAAGGATGTCATTAAAATCTCGAACCTCTTCCCACTCGTCACAGATATTAATGCGCGCGATCTATGATAACAAGGTGGAAAACAGCCTCGATCGGTGCAGTTTGAAATTAGCAAAGAAAGCATGTTGGATATATAGCCGAAGGCATTACCAAAGATTCTCGTGTTCAAACCCTTTTTATCCGTTCAAAAACGTGAAAAAATATTTAGGCAAAAGCCTACTTCGAGATTTTGACATTTACCTTATCGCCTCACATCCAAATCGAATAAATATAGCTATTTAAGAAAAAACAGTTTTAATTGAAGTAATAGTTACAGCCAAAAAATTAAACGTAGTGCCTAGAAATCATCTAAAACTGTTTACTGAAAATTTGTATATCTCCATCTTTTCGTGACTCATATGAACTATTCTATTAAAACATCTATGACTGAAGTAAAAAACCTCAATATTCATCTGGTCTACAACACCTGTTCGTTTTTCAGCAAAACAGAAGTCTTTTCACATATTTGCAAATATTCACCTTATTCTATTACGACTTGAATGTGATACTAAGTTGTAAAACCTCGTACATATTTTTGAAAAGATGTCGAAATCCAAGTGCGAAATTTGCGTTTTTCGTGTCAACCTGAATATCATAGCATTTGGTTCACTTTCGCAGGTGCAAAATACAAAATAATTGAAGTTTAATATAATAAAGCGACTAAGATCAGGCGTGAAATCGCTTCGACACACTTGCGCCTGGATGACAGCGCAAAGTAAACACACGCCTCCAAATCTGGTTTATACAAAATAAATTCATATATTTAATTCAAATTGGTATTCCCGCATGGAAAGTATTGCTAGTTCTTACAAAGCTAACTTTAGGTAAGAAGTTTAGATTATTTTACACAGATTCACTTAAATATAAACCTAAATTTTTTTTAAAAGATAATGACAACACGATTCCCAATTTCGCAACTTAGGGCTAGCCTATAAGAGTATTTACAGTAAATTATTCAATACATGGATTAATTACTATGCTATTATTACTGTTAAAAAAATTGTGAACCGTTTTGTCATTACATACTATTAAGCCACTAATCTCTTCGTGACAACAAATATTCATCATTTCAGAAAAAGGATGAATGTTGTGTTTATTTATGTTTGAAAATAGTCGGTGTATTATTTCATTTTTGAAATTTTAATCCTTAGTGCTTGTTAGTAAAGGTTTGTGATCTAAATAAGGATTGGCATTCTTTATTTCTACCAACATCAAACCGTAGAACGTTTGAAAATAAATTAATTGCATATAACATGTGTGTATAGATCCAAATTAACACAGATATCAAATTGCACAGGGATTGAAATTTCTATTTCGTGGAAACAGGGAAAATGGGATTGTAGAAGATGAGTGTTTGTAGTTTTATATTGTCTCATGTTGGCTTGGTGAGGAAATCGAATCCGCTGTGGACTTTTTAGTATTATGTACGAGTCTTTTAAAATCAAACGATAATATTGTTGATAATATTGTTCCATTGGTGACCATAGCTACTATGGATGTTTGAATTCGGTTGACATGCGCCTTGGTATCAGTTGCCCCACTTATCACTGATGTTTTACGGTACACAATATTTTCTTCTGTGAGTGTCATATTTGCATTCCGTTTTGATATGCGATATCGGTATGTGACACAGAACCAAGGTGTTTGCCATATCAAACAGTATTTGAGTGTTTCTTGCCCGGGAAGCATTCGATCTTTAGTTTAGTCAACGCAGCTGTGAGTAATAACGCGTTAACCTCGCCGCTTTTCCATGGGAAATGTCATAACGCTCACATTTAGCATTCGACACATTACAAAATACATGAAAAATTGAAACGGATGTTAATGTTATTTATTGAAGTGCTAAGATATTTATAATATCATTCCTTTTTCGTACCTCACTACCAGCATTTCTATTATAAGAATCCATTTCTATATCTGCAGGGGTGTTTACTGAAAACAAGCCCAAATATCTAGCTGTTGTTACTGTTACTCAGCAGGCTATGTCAAAGAAATTACCAAACTTGTCAATAGAAATAGCGCGGAAGTTAATCATTCCGGTCAATTGTTGTTTATTGGCTCAAAGTTAATTTGTGATGACTTCACAATTTCGAACGCGAATACATCTTAACCCATATCTTGGATTTGACAAATTAATCACGTTACGGTTTTCGTTGATTTTCAAAATTGAAATTTCTGCATGACAAAACAATGCGCAATTCTCAATAACTTTCTTGCTCTTTTATCTACTAAGCTCTTGTGAGAACCCTAAGTCAATACCGCCTTTATCAGCGAGTTTCAAGATTCCCAGTGGGGTATCTTTAGAAGACATATTGTTGCACCATGTGTATCCGTTTAAATCCGCAGTGATCACGTCAGACAAAGAACTCTTTTCTATTGTAAATAACGAATGTAAAAGTTTATATTATTACTGACAGTCCCCGCCGAACGAGAATTCGACTTACGAACGAAATTTCATTCAGAATTAATTCGAGTTAGGAATGCTGCAATGGTAGAAAGTTTCATCCACGTCCATATTTGAAAATAAATCAATAAATCAATACACATTTCTCGAGATTGAAGGCTCCATAGATAACATATTTGTATGTAGCGTATATTCTGCAGTATAAGTCTGAGCTGTATTTAAGGTTTACATATGCCCATCGCGCGCAAATGGAGTATGGACGACTGCTAGGCGTATGAGTGGATCTCTGTAAATTTGGGGAGATTCTTATGCTTAACGGCTCGACTTTTATGCAGGCGTATACAGTAATTGCTGTGACTGATGAAATTTCGTAGATTCCCAAAATTCTTCAATTATACTTAAATATTATTCTATAGATAGTTTTTTTTTGCATCAATTTTTACCCTTTCGATATATTGTTACAACATCTCACTGGTTGTCCAAGTATGCGACTTCACAGGGCTATGTTATATACTACTTACAGCCAATATTACTCAGTTAAATAATTCAAATTGAATAATTTAAAAATTCACTTAATTCCTTTCCAATCAATAACGCCAACAAGAAAATACAGAAAAAAATGGAATACTACATTGATTACATTTGAAATTATAACAATCAATTTGATTATATATATATTATATTCGAATGTCTCAAACCTACCTGCACTGAACAGGTGACTCTTAACTATCCCAATTAAGTTCCACAATCCATAGAGACATTTTGTCCATAAAAATTTCCAGTTATTTTTCACAAGTTCACAATGTTGTACCTATTGCATTTTGGTATCACTAACAACATGTAAGTGTTCAAGAAATTTCTAGTGATTTCATATTGCAAACGTAAGAAGCGTCTGATATTCATAAGGTTGTGGTTGTCGATGAAGTTATGTGGTTTATGCCAAACGACAACATAAGCTCCGCATTTGCCTGACCTTTCCGAAAGGTCGTCTTTACACATGGTTAAGTTCTTACAACCCCATTCGCGTTCGAGTTTCTACAAACATGACTGGTTTATCGTCATAACATTGCGCTATAGTGCCTTGCCGACAGTCTGTTCACCCTCACTTCTGCTGTACGTGTGCCAGAGCACAGTGCATGCAATTACTTACGGTCAATTGAACAGGAGGACGAACAAATACTGAAAAGCTAATTAACCCGAGCAAGCGCGGTGTCACACGCAGATTAGCAATATTGTGAACTTTTAGTCATGCGTCAAACTTTCGCTGACAATGAGTGGCATCGTAATAAACATGTTTTACTTGACAATTAAAGTTCATACACTTGATATATCATCTCATAATGACCAAACAAGACTGCACTTCTCTTGTGGAGGTTTCCACACTGCTTACTGAAAATGCTAATCATGTTTACCTCCACTGCAAACATATTATGCTTATTCAGTCACCGAAACTGACTAGAACCGCTATAACGTGAGAATTCTGTGAGAATTGCTTGAATGATTCTATTGCTATGATCCGTATATTGTATTTTTCATTAGCTTAATATAATTCTATCATCCGTCATAGTAAACGATATACGTTCCCAGTAACGATGAGATGAAAATGAAAAGTGTTCTTTAATGAATTTTCGTGATGGGATCATCATATGACAATTTTAAAATATTGTTGATTCCCAAACAGTGTATGTTTTGCTGTAATTATGTATATTTTTAAATTGTTTGCCATTTCATAGATATTTGAATCATAAACAGTAGTCTGTACCGTAACAAACGTAATGTTTTATAGACTTACAGTTACAAACAGCACGAAGCGTTTACCTAAGATATTATCTGATTGGTTTCAGATTTCTTCAGTATTTCTTTGCGCGCAACAAATGTATAACCAAGATCACGTGATATAAAATTGCATTCCAACCTAAACCACCCACTGAGTCATTTGCAAGTATAGTTCTCGAAGATGACTAGATGAGAGATTGAGCACAGAATATCATTATTCCAGATAACGAAAATTTGAGGGACTGATCATTTGGTGAATAAAATTGATATTGCAAAGAAAGGGTACTTGTAAATTTATATAGAGATAAACTTCGTGACTATACTCTACATGTAAAATATATACCTGAACGTATACCATATGCATTTAGAATGGATACTTGACATAAAAATCCAAAAGTAGATGATGAACTATTTGGAATGGGGGATATATTTTACATCTGACCAGAACCCATTACTAGCCATGCATGGCCATAGTCATAGCCATATCATACTGTAGTTGAACAATACCAGTCAAATTTTAACTATTTCTAATAAGCACTATAATATTATATATACAAATTCGAGATTTGCGTGTATTAACTATGCTAATTGCGACGTGTAATTTCTATCTGATCGAACGTTAACGGTTCAGTTGAGTAATTGAGCGGACTTTCGCTGGACGATATCACGTAGAGACGGATGCCTTAATTTCAATTTGAGATAATCGAATGGGATGCACAATTGGGATGAGTATCCGTTACGAAACTAAAATATCGATTTTTCAATCATCACGGATTGCATTCAATATAATCAGAGTTATTCAGCTATATGCAAAATGGAGAACATTCACCTTTACTCTATTTCCCTTCCGTATTCGGAGAACTTTTGTTGATTATTGATACAGCGCAGTACAGTAGCATGGTACTTCCATGACATGCTAAATTTGAAATTGATTAAAAGGTATATGGAAATGTTTTATTTTACAACTTGTCACTCGACAGTGAATCAAATATAGGTAAGAATATTTGTAACAAAGAAAACAGATTAACATTCCTTTACTCTTTATTTATATACGTGAAATAACCTACATTTCAATAAAGTTATGGTAGAAGTGGAATATTTTTTTATAGTTGAAAAAAATAGCTTGAAACTTAATGTTGACAACTCGAAAATCGGATGCAGCTTGAAATGACTATAAGGAACAATTAGTATGTCAGAAATATCCATAAAAACTAGTAGTGCAATAAAATGCGCCATTGCTTAATCAGTAGAGATACATTCGATGTATGTGTACAGCACATTGTCACATTATGCCAACGAACGCCTTAATTCAACAACCCGCTGTGATCGAGCTAGTTACTTCAATGTTCTACACCGTTTCTCTTCCTCGACACGACGAAACGCCACCACATTAAGTATCTAATGTTAATGCTATGTTACTAACTCGGAGCTAAGATAGTGCCAAAAAGATGGGGATTTAGGCTGTATAATGTGTATGCGGTCATCATTAAAATGAGATATACTCTCCGAAGTACAATATAATCCATAGGAATGAGATTAACTTCGCAGTGCGAATCTAAATCCTCACTTTTGAAAGGCATCCCCCAGCTGTACTTTAAACTAGAGTCTTTATACCTACGCAATACCGTATAATTTCTTGATTTGTGTGCAACTTTAATACAATAGGAAGCAACCCACATTATAAAAACCTCACTCATCATATTGGGGAACCGCGAATATGGTATATAGGAGATTTTAACTGGCGGGTTCGGAACCCGCATTACAGATAAAACAACGTTTGAAAATGTAATCTCTCCCTACCAGATGAGAAAAAAATAATAATACATAGAATATTCTACTAACTTAATAGTACTATACTTAATAGTACTATGTTCGTACAATGTTGTAATTTAGATAATATGTTTATAGCGACACTGTACTGTTTCATTTGTTGAGTAATTACAGTAATGGAAATTTAACAATAACCAGTTGTTACTTACATCGTACAGGCCAGGACGTCATTCTGACGAAGTATATACGTAATATATGTAGTTCTTCAGCATTTCAATCTTTTTAATAGTATCTGTAAAGTACTTTTGTAATCTGCCTGTCTAAACTGTCCAAGTGACACATGGTACATCCCTATTAGTATCCAAACGTATGCAGAAAATCTACAAACCAATAATAAAGAGCACTCGCCAGCCTGCTTTTCTCGACACCTTATCGTTCTCGTATAGTGGAGGCCGCCTTCATTCCAGCAGTTTCCAAACGCGCTGTGGGCGAAGAGCAGTCGCAGGCACAGTTATGAATAAAATGTCATTATATTATCGCAGAAAATTCTAAATTAGCGGTGTGACGAGCATAGGGATATTGTGGCGTAAAATCATCGCGAAATTGATGATTTTCATGGTGCGTACGTAAGATGAAACCAGCTCTCAGAATTGACATGCATATCGGCGTTATCCTGCATGCGGATCTCTCAGCGTTTCATGTAATTACGGATTATTCATCGGCAAAATCCGTTGTGTATTAACTGGCTGCATTTAGATTCACATGTGTGATTTGTTGGAAATTATTTATGATTCGATTGTAAACGTTGTTACTCTTGCAAAAGGCATGTTTGACTGAAAAAAATTGCCTGACACCAATCGTAATAGGCCTTGCTATCCTCATCATCTTGAGATGGCGGTCGCATGAAAAAACAAACATTAGCAGTGGATTAGGCTTAGTGCTGTTCAAAAAATCAATGATTCTCGAATCGCAAATTTCACAGTCAATCTTCGACGAGAAATTTCGGAAGCATGAAACGAGATCGATACCGTCGCACCGGCAACTCTAAGTTACCAGCGAAATTTTCACACTTACAGGTGTCAGCTTTCTAGGATAATTTTATGAAAAATCGGTGACCTTTTTTACTTCCGATGCGAATTTTACTTGGTCGTTATATAATAGGCATAAGGGAAATCGTACCCAGGTTGTGACGGGACATGAAAAGTACTTCTACGCATTATTCGAATAACGCTGTCCGAAGTAATAAAACTCGAATTGAAATTGTGAAAGGCTACTTGAATGATGTGAATTGGATTCTTTATTTGAGTACATGATAAATGAACAATTTTTCAAATCTATCTAGTAAGTTTACAACATTACACAACAGTAAATATAGGTTCGATTGTATATCTGTAATGATGATATCTCACTAATGCTCGTAAAATTTTGTTCATACTGATACCACAAGTAAGATGTGACCGCGATGAAAATATTTCTGATACCATCTTGCGAGAGGAAAGTGTTTCTTCGCGATCTGTAAAATATTTTTTACACCTGCCGCGTAAATCAGTGTCGTCATGGTAAATTTTAACCGATAATTTTTCACGCTATAACAAAGGTCTGGTAAGCTCGGTCAGCAGATTCACGACTCATCTTGGTTTTGGAAATTGTCAATCGGTCATGGCGGGATGTAAATAGTAGAAATTTCTGAATCTAACATTAATTCTCATTATATGGGAATTTTAGGTAAATAAGTGAATATATTTCATTTATTGTGATCAGTCTGGATCGTAAGAGCAAAATCATCCTTTTGGTCCAGACGGTCTGAACCTGCCCTAACCAGCTATTACCAGTCTGTATTGCCTTGTACCGCGGTACGGATACCTGAGCGTTGTGATCTAAACGTCACTGCTTCCGATTTCAATTATCGCGGTAATTTATGGACAATAACGTGGAGCGATAGACGTTTCTTTGGTCGTTGCGATTCACACGTTTATCATTTAGTCGCGCGACCACTCCAGACCGTATTGTTCCGATGTTGTGCAGCAATTACCTCTGCATCATTACTGAGAAATCCCTAATCATTATATGTTTTTAAATAGATTTATTAAAATCTAATGAAAATCAAATTAAACTGTCTGTGATTCAGTTGCGCTAACGAATTCCACCATTTTATTACTTTCGATACGGAAATCTTGCGGCAATTGAAGACTCCGATTCCGGCCAATATTTATTTTTCCTCGGTCGTAGCATTGTAGGTCGAGAAGGGCATTTCCAAGCGTTTAGCTTTAGTATATATCATATAAAAATTTCCCGAAGTGTGTAAGGTATAGTAGTATTGTATGTTTGAAATATCTTTTTTATTCGAGGTACAGCGGTTTACTCTATGAAGAATGTTTTCTCAGCTTCCGTTTCCTAAATATGGGGATTTTATTTTGGAACTTACTTGGGTCGGGGCATATGATTTTTCGATAGAGAATGGAAAATACAAGATTTTTTATTTCGATTCCCTAAAACATTTCAAACAGGAAGTATTGAATTCCGTGCAGCTTTGAATGGCGTAAATTAGAGTCGTAAATAGAGTCGTTTCTTTACCTAAAAATTCGATATGCATATCGTTAGGTATCGAAAAAAACTACGAATTTCGAATTTCTAAGGATGTCGTAGTCATCGAATAACGAGCATCTAGTAGGAGAGAAAAAAAGTAAGGCGACATGAGCCATTCATCCATTGATTCGCTTGCTATTCAGCTAATAACGTCAGTTAATGAGTGATAATAGACTCGCTCAAGCTGAAGCTCTGGGCCGAATCCGTAACATCATAATAAACTATATGGGGCAGTCGGATGAGAGAAAAAAAGCAACTTGGGACGGTACTTATATGCCTGTAATGAGATGAGAGATAATTAGAATGCATACTTAAAACCACAGCACCAGGAGATGGGCAGCGTATATGCGTAGACAGATTTCGAATTCCTTAATCGGTGTGACGAGTATTGGAGTTGGATATTTTTTTTCTTATTATTACCGTGTCCAATTGTGAATCAGTGGGACGGTAGATAATGCTACCATACCTCGTTACCGTCTGGGTACCTATTTGAGATAAGACTGTGTGCAAGTGAAGTGTCTAAAATCTTATACTGATTTCAATACTTTATGTACTGTTTAGCTTTTACAATATATATTATACTACTCAGGTTTATATTGGCGGCTTATAATTTATCAGTGCTAGAATTTAGTATTGCCCATGTAACATGCAGTGGAAAGTTATTATTGTTACCTTACCTACACATCTAATTTGCTCGTATCACCTGTGAGAGAACCAAAATGGCGAATACTGGTACAGCCGAGAATTTTTTTAGATTCAGCAAAACTAGTCGAAGTTTTTAGGTGCCGTGCATTGTCGCGGTAATCGTGAGGAATAGGTGATTGACAATACTTATGGTCTATGCAGGAAAAAAGTAGAATAATACCTAGTTTTTGCATGGTAATTCTACGGACTAACACTGATATATTTCGAGATATGGTTTGACGAGGGAATCTACTGCAGGTGTTGAAATCTAGAATCTATACTTCTACCTATATATACTTGTGTTTAGTAGATTGGTTCGCTATTACAAACAGTACTGGTTCATAACAGAGTTCAGGAGGCTCAATATCACCTGAGTTCATTTGTTGTATGCACGAATAAAAGTTATTTAATCATACGCGTGATAAAGTGTATTCCCAGCCGTCGAAAGTTGTAGGTATGGAATTATAAGAGGAATTACCTAAAAGCAAGGAAGTGTAAAAAGATCAATATCTATCTATTGCTGTAAGATGACCAAATGGTATAAAGAATTCTTTTTCAAAAATTCTGTCCGAATATCGGATAGTGTAAGCCTTTGTGAACAGTTCCGTAGTTAGAATGATAAATGCAGCGCCAGGGTATTGCCAAGTTTATTTGTAAAATGGCGTCTCACGCAGTTGTTTACAGTATAGAATAGAAAATTTTGACAATAACGGAACAATAACACTATTGCCTGTTTAGGTCTGTAAATTAGTGTGACTTTTATGTATATATTTTGCTTTACAGCTTCCGATATTTCCAAAATATACAGTTGTACACTCAAAATTGTTGTTTGCGCTATCGGTGAATTGTAGCAAACTAAAAGAACGGAAAAATGATGCACCGTCCGGGTACATTTCGCCCTGCATTTCCTTTGGAAGGTACGTTGACATCTTTTAAACTGATTGTAGATATTTAATTTTGAAGAGTGCTTAGTTGTGTACGGTAGATTCTTATCCAGTACTGGTGTTTTCTAATACGTATATGCTTTGTACGAATAACAGAAGAGGTAGTGTTAGTCAGATTGAATGATTTTAGAGACCTTGGACTACAAGATTTATCTTAATCAATGAATAAAGATTTTATAGTACGATTAAAATTACAGAACGCGATGCCGAATATCCACGGCTGAAAATTTCTGTTAGAAAAGCCAAAAAGTGTTTGAAGTTGTATGAAAATAAGATAATATCATTCAGCCACATGAAAAATCTGCAATCTGACATTACAGTATTATAATTTACGGCACCCGCTTGACGCCAAAAGGTGTGTGAAACACAGCAGAGTTTCCGTCGGCGTTATTTATTGTTTACTCTGTCGTGGTAGGCGAGTATGCTTTAAGAGACATCAGCGATTCTAAGATCGTAGCTGACTGTATTGCGGTCAAAGACTTTTCACCTCGGCTATGGCACGGCAGAGTGACGCCTCACGGTCTTGTTCGGCGAGTCCGGTTTGATTACAGCCAACAAATACAGCGGTATTAGTGAACGTCCTTGAAAGAAAATACAAGGTTTCTACATCAAAAGAGTTCTATTATCTGATCAGTTTCGTTCAAAACCAATATGCGAATGCTTAAAAATGTTGAAGTAAAACAAAATATCAAACCGTAGACGTTGATGTTTATATCGCAGCGCTTAATCTGCTTGTACTCTGTCGCCATCGTAAAAGAAACATATACGTCACATGGGATAAATTCACTATTCGGGAGAATAATGCTACAGATTTTGCATGTACTTTTTCAACCATGATCAGGTTTTTGGATATATCGGCGCAAAAACAAGAAAAATTGCAAATAAATTATAGATTGATTAAGATAGTGACCCAGAGTGTTTGCACTTGATATAGCATAATGTCATTGTAACTCCAGTATTATAATATTGCAAATTAAGATTATATTTGCGAAGATTGTGTTCTGAAGAAAATGAAATGCATGAAACGTGCTCACAGACAAGGCTGGAGTAAAAGTATCCCTTTAGTCATGCTTGTGCTAGACGTCTGCACCAATTCAAAAATGCGATAATTATCATACTTTGGACCTGAATATTACTTAACCGAATGACCGGTAGTTGCGATGAATTGCACTGTAATTTCTTTTGCGTGGGAAGTTGGTCACAGAGGTATGAATACAGAATGATATCGAATTATTTTCCATAAAGAAAGCGATTATACGAATTCGCCACGCTCTTCGACGAGATCCGTCTAATTACAAATACCCGTATCCAATCTGTTAGCCTAGTCCAATATTTTTTCCGTCGGATCAAATACTGCAAGTGCTTGTGCATTTTCTCCCGGGTTTGATAAATGAATGGCAGGAGCCTATCGTCTATTTGCACAGCTAAACTTTATTCAGGAAAATGGTTGATGGAAATTTTTTCGATTTGATAGCCCAACTCCAAAACTGTGCATTAAAGCAATGTGGGACTTCGCTTACACACACATATATTTTGGAATCCTAAACAATGATCTTATGCATAACTTAATTGTGAAATAATAAATAAATAGAAAATAATAATCCTTTTTTTTTCTATATTTCTGGCCCTTGATAATAAACCGTTTTCAAATGGTGTTATTATCAGTTAGTGTTATATTATTAGTTATTATCACTAGTTGTTGGAAAATGTGTTTATTAACATTAATGTGTGGCACTGAATTCGCAAAATCCTTAAACCAGTCTTCAATTGATATTATCCCTTCTCGATTTTCTGTTAGTGTTCTTGCTTGAACTTCCATTAGTAAATGCTATGTACAATTTATTTCTCATGTGTTTGTTAATGCAACCTAAGTGCAATTTCTTCGAGTTGCATTTGAATTTTAAAATTGTTGCAAGGGGTGGTGTTGGCATTTTTGCCCATTCGGGCGAAAAGTCACTGAAGATCCCCCATCTGTGTTCTGTAACTTTATACCAGCAGTAGCCTGAGATTCAAAATTATAGCAAAGTGAGTAATCTCCCAGGCAACCGGTCGTGGCGTTTTTTTGAATAGGTGTTAAAAATTCATCGATAATTGGCGATTGTTTTCGCTAAGAGAGTGAAAGTTTGACACATATCACAAACATTGTGACAGACGCATTGTCACACGATAGTACGACAGGTCGCCGGCGGCAAATACGAACTGACCGGCGATTTGTTTTTAATAATTGCGACGAATGGTGGTGGAATTAACGGATAATGTTTGGCAAAGTGGAGACGCGGACAAAGCAATCACATCCGATACCTGTCAGATGTCATGTTAATTTTATTTATCACTCATTCTCAAATTTCCCAACAGGTGTGCTTCAGCATGCGAGTTCGAGATGTAATTGTACAATATAGTGAAATTAGCAGAGGATCTAGTATCTGTCGTACTATGATCGACTCCGCTCTCTAACTATGCTTATGTAAAGCACGAACTCACATTAGGAAGCATGCAAGTGTCCGCAGCATTGCTTATAACCCATCAGATCAACTAATTTAATTTAGATGAAACGTCCCTGAAATAAGACTGAAAATTTCGTTCGTACGTTCGTTATTGAAGTTAAAAGTGAATTATTTCATATTCATATTGATATCATTTCTGATAGAATCATATGTTATACCATTCTACTTATGTTTCTTTGATTCAATAAGACAATATATTTCATGATAATGAATGCATATATTTGAATTTCTTACAGGTCAAGGTCGAGTGAATCAGCTTGGAGGGGTTTTCATCAACGGCAGACCATTGCCAAATCATATACGTCATAAAATCGTGGAAATGGCGGCACACGGAATTCGTCCATGCGTCATAAGTCGTCAGCTTCGAGTTTCGCACGGGTGCGTAAGCAAAATATTATGCCGGTGAGCAAACATTTTCTTGAATCATTTCAAAAGACGTATCTCTTTTATTACCATTTAAAATGTACATGAGAAAAAATGGAAAACTTTGCAACTTCAAGTACTATTTTTGCATTTGTAATTTTGTTCTTAAAGCCTGAAAATGCCATTTCTCAGCAAAACAAAATCCTAATCGTATTTTTAACTTTGACTCATACTGTAAGTTTGAATTCTTATCAGCAATCCATTGCTATATACTTTTTTCCTAGATGAAAATATCTGGAAAATAGAATTATCATTTGCTAGCATAATATATATAGTTCACCACGATGGGGTTACAAAATTATATTGACAATAAGTTAATAAGGAGAATTTGAAAAAAAAATTAAAAAATAAAAATTACTATTTCTTCTCGTAGAGGAATTTGCTTGATCATTAAAAAATCCCAGATTTACTTTAGAGTAGTATTTCCACCAAAAAAGCATCGTTAAGTCGTTTGACAACGTTTCAAACCTTTGCTTAACGGTAAATAACGGACAGAAGTTACACCCACGCGCGTGTGACACTTTTTAAACACATTTTTACGTTGTCCGCTCGCTATTTTGTTTTCAATTAACACCTTATTTATTTTAGCTACCAAGAAACGGGATCCATCAAACCCGGCGCCATTGGTGGGAGCAAACCGAAAGTCACTAATTCTGAAATCGAATCGAAAATCGAGCAATATAAGAAAGACAGTCCGTCGATGTTTAGCTGGGAAATTAGAGATCAGCTAATAAAGGTATAGGAATATTTCATTTTGGGTGACTTATACGACTACTATAGTTCAAATATTATTATAATCCCATTTTACTAATCGTAATATTCCAGTGAATATAAGCCTGGCACCGATAGTGCCAAGTTCGACACAATTTTTCCAGTAATATAACCCTATAACTTCATAGTTTCAACGTCATATATATTTTTTTTGTAATAGTAATTGCGTATAATTATGTTCCTTATTTGCGTATGCAGTCCATTTTATATTTTGTTTTGAGCACTGGTAAAACGTGGAACATTCTGCTTGACTTTCATGTCGACAGAAAAGTAGCTATAGAGAACACACTACATGAGTTCAGGGTTCCATTACTGGGTAATGATTGATATTTATTCTCTTAGAGGCTTGGATCAAAGTATTCAAAATAATTTATTATAATACAGAAATTTATTATTTATTAGCTCATTGTTAAATAACTGTTTATTTATAATAAAAAAATCAATATATTGTGTAAAATTGATAAAGAGATTTCTCAGCTTGGAGCTAGTCTAATTTACGTCAATACAATAAGTTTGGCAAACAGTTAGTTGACGAAATATTTGCGAGTGTTGATTGCTCCGGGACTATTGGAATCAATTTCTACCATTTCAAAAGCTTTCATGTTATTTTCGCAGGAAGGGTTATGTGACAGAAGTTCTGCTCCGACTGTCAGCGCTATCAGTAGGATCCTGAGATCGAAAGGCTGTGATACTTCGAACGAATCAGCAGAAGACCCCGAAAACGGTATTACTTTTAGTCATATACTTAGTGCATGTTTTACCAGTTATAAAATCTGTAAATCTGTAGAGTTTTAGCAATTAGACGAATTCGTACGCTTCTTCCTGACACGGTGATCTGTTCCAAGTAACTGTGAATGTTTGAAACCCGAAATGAAACGCAAATATATAACTTTATTCAAAGTATAAAAACCGATACTTCATCACGACCGTTCGTTTAACCCGTTATTAGTGTATCCAACCATCAAGAACTCAGTGAAAATCCTTACTCTTAGGTTTGCCAGATGTCCAAAAAATATGTCGGACATCACAAATGAGATAACGACAAAGAGAGAATGTAGGTGCCGCTAACTCTTTTCTTTATTCGACCCGTATTGACCCTTCAAAAATTGTATATATTCAAAAGCGTAAAATTAACAAGATAACGAATAATAAAATCTTCGAACTACTGTTATTTATCATAAAGGTTTCGATACACTAACAGGCAGTTTTCAATTTTCAGTAACTTAATTTCTGCATAAGATATCGAAACTATCGTTCTTTAATATGGGAAAAGCAAAACTTCATAAAATCAAACTCCAATCCTAATTTACTTCAGCAACTATTTGGCCTATACATAATCGAGACAAATGTGCCGTTTTATTGCTTTTCGATGACACAAAAGCAGGAATGCTTTATTTAATATCGCCGAACAATATGCTTCACAGCGGTGCGTCACTCGAACTAATTAAAACCCATAATACGACGGTTCGCGGGATACTCTGCATGCTGGATTGAATGTACGCCCGACTCGTAAACGGTAATTTGGTCCCGACGGGAATCCAGAGCTAAATGTATGCAGCAGTCGTTGGACGCTGCGACGACGTACAGATAAATAGCTATGACTGACAGTTTAGGCACGGCAAAAACGATGTCAATGATCGCCGTTTTCCATGCGAGATAACATGTTATGTTGCTCTGGGATTCCTCCGCGAACGAACCAAGACCGAATATTGATAACGTGTCACCTTATCTTTGATAAAAATATAATTCGAATAGTAAAGTTGAAACTAACACTTATATCTTTTTTATCAAAATGTATAAGAAATATTACAGTAGTTCTATGTCAAACTAGTGAAAATTCCAGAAGATTATCTCATATATTGCCATGCAAACACGCTAGCATAGTAATGCGATAATTATGTGTTCTGCTTTGACTTCGGAAAGAGATGTTACCAGAGCATGTAGATTTGTTTTCTTCAGTGGACATTACTCGATGGTCATGTACTACATTCGATCAAATATTTAGGTCCTATATTTTAACATCTCCGTGTCCATAATGTATTGTGCCGCTGGCTTTCATCCAAGCGAGCTATTTCCGATTCCCATGTTTCCAATGACCTGTGATACGCTGCCGTACGTGTTCCAAAGGCAAATTGAAAACGAAACTTTAATGGGCTATGGAGGGTGATATAGACAAGGGTGAAACGGAATACTTCAATGCACAAACAGGATCAGCGTTTGGGTGAGATATATTCACAAGTTCATTCGGTAGAAATAATAGTATTAGATATGGCGATGTAATAATTTTATGATTCGCATCGGAAATCGAAATTATTTACGTTACCACGGTACCATTTAAAAATAAAAATAAAAATCGAATCCTAATTTCTTATTACGAACTTGTAAAGTCGACGTGGGGAATTAGTGCAGAATTTGAGATAAGTATTAATAATTTAAATCACCTGGAACAATGCTCGGAAATGCTCTCAGATAAAATTCTGTCTTTCACGATTTAACGCCGATTTTATCAAAGAAACCTCGCCATTTTGTTTCAGCTTGAAGTGAAAATTTTTAAGTGAATGTTGCTCGCACTTTTAATACCTTTAGCACTGAAGCAATAACCGTAACTAAACCTCAGTATCGAGGAATTGAATTAAAAATGTACTTAAGTAAAATCAGTGATGCGATATTACTGGTATTAAGGTATTTTATACTTGTATAATTTTTGTCAATATAAGTTTGAAATGAGGTTCTCACGTTGTTATTTTATCGTAAATGACTAGTGAACAATGATGTAATGAAGATATAGTAAGACTTAGGACTGGATCTATATTGTTCAGTTATTGAGACCGGAATCGTCTTTGATCTCTATGATGGCCCCCGCTGTGTTCACTCACTATCTACTCCTGTTTTCTCACCGGACGACGATTCCGGTTAAATGTCTCTCTTCCACAAAACTAAAATATTCGACTTTGAAAGAAAAAACCGTGATCTAATCAAATGTGAAAAAACCACAGGGCTGCTGTACTGTACTAACATAGTTGTAATAGTGTACTATCAAACAACCATTTTCCTTCGTAAAAGTTAAACGTGATGCGGAATGAATGTTTTTACAAACCAAAAACTTACTCGCGAAGGAGTGAAAGAATTCCTGGATTAACTTAGCAGGGATACTGGCACTGGTACATGTCGAAAGCTCCCGCTGGTTTATTGTCTCTATAGCATAGTTTTCTGTCTTGAAAATTTTCTTTTATTTCTGTAAGACTTTTGCCTATAGTAGAAGATACGATTTTATTTGAGTGAGCGGTAAATCAAAGCACTCCTGCGGTTCCGAGAGCTCATTGGACATCAAATATTTATATAGCATTTGAGATTGCGGGATTAATTTCCCAGCAGTGCACGGCCTTCCGCGTTAATTTTTCCATTACCCTTCCTGGCGCGACAATGGGAATCGGGGACCGAGCGGGCAGAAAATGTTTTTCGTGGCCGCGATGAAAATGTTGCGGTTACCGTTACCGTAGTCGTCGACTTTTCGCCACAGATGCGCATGAAATTGCAATTTTATTAAGGGCTGCTTGGTGCATTTACAAGAAATGGTGCCACACGGGAATTTAAACCAAGTCCAAAATCGTTTCTCAAAACATTGATGTTGGGAGCGGAAATAGACTTTTTTTGAATCGCTAGTTTCCCAATAATATAAAATTAAATTAGATATTTTCTGCTCATTTGTTTAGGGCCTTAATAACCGATTAAACCAATGTCCTTACATAAATAAGTTTTTTAAAGAACACAGAACAAAAACGAAAATTTTCTTTAACAAATATTCGAATCTAACTTTTGCAACTGACGCTAGGCGAAACAGAATCTTTGCATATTAAAAAAAAGACATGAGCAAAAGAATAAAAATCATTTACAAAAATATAATTGAAATGAATAGAAATAATATTCCACCAAATTAACCCAATTTTAACAACTGCTAAATGCGAAGGAAATATTTCAGTACATGACATATTACTCTCAGAACATACCCGTAACTTAGTTCATGAAAACATTCTAAATAATTATCTTCTTTGTAATATCTGGATAATGGTATCATTTTTTTAAACTCATAATAAATCCGAAGAATCCGTAGAATAGAAAAAGGTCTTACTTTAATTTTCTTTTGAAATTAAAATGTAAAATTTAGTCTTTAGCGACCAGGACGCTAAAAATAGATTGAATCTGTACTGGTCTCCACAAAGGCCAGCATTGCTTCCGTGAGCAAGTTCAGGTAAAACAAACGGACCTCCAACTTAGAGTCATTAATCATGGAAGATAACCAATATGACAGCGGTCAGTATTGAACCAAAACAAACGAAATCGGACGCTACAATCGATTTTTTTGCATACCGGACCATTGTCGAGAAATTGAGTTATTAATGACGAAGATCTCGACCTTTTACTTGTTGATGGCGTCTTTCGCGTATGTTCCAATTTTTTATCGAGAGCTGTGATCAGTTTTACCAGCGTAAATGCTATATTTAGCCGAGATTTTGTATTCGCTGATGAAGAGATAGTTGATATTTTCGATATACCACGACGCTGACCAATCGATACCGGACGTTGTAAACATATTTCCTTAGCCACCACTAAAGAAACATGTTTTCCAGTAATAATTACGAAATCCAACAACTCATTTATTTCCTTCATTCGGAATTACTGATTAATATTGAGTCCAAACCTTGCATTGCAAGATTTAACGATTCTAAGATTATCTGAAGATAAAAAAAGGTCCCAGAGCGGCAGAAACGCTTACAAGAATCTCAAACAAAATCTCAAACGTATAAATGGCTCAAATTCCCCACATGATTAACGTCTTCAAGTGATACTTTTTTACAGACTGTATCTGTAGAATCTCAATATTCACCTATGTCTATATTCCAACACGCCCACACAGTGACGAAATTAACTCCTAAATTGCTCTAACTGTACGGCTGAGTATGTTTACCGCAGTTTAATTTAGGCCCACAGGTCATTCCTACGCTGTTTTCACTACAAATAAAAACTTCCGAAAACAGTAACTTTCCTCGTCTATTGTTTTCGACCTCTTTCATCTTGAAGTCGTAAACACGGACGAGCATCTCGCCACACACGGCAAAACAGCGACAACAATCATGTACCTGTCCGAAAAATCATGTTTAATTACCTTGACTGCGGTTGCTCTTTTGCCACACGCCTCCGTTTCTTGGAATAGCTTGAAATACAATCGCATGAACGAAATCGCAAATTCTCAATGTTATGATAATTATGAACCAAATGAATTTATGGATTTGATTTTTTTAACATTATACCATAATTCACAGGCTAACCTCAGTATATATATTGCACTATATTCGATATACTCAATATAACGTGAGAAAGATTTGCCTGAATTTGAAGTGACTGATTTGGTATGTATACTAATTATGGGGTTTTATTCCTGTTTAGGAAATACAAATTCCGACACAAGCAGCAACGGTGCGACCGGTGAAAGAGAGGGAGATGAAGGGGATTCAGATTGCGACTCCGAACCTGAACTACCGTTGAAACGCAAGCAGAGAAGAAGTAGGACGACGTTTAGTGCAGATCAGCTGGAGGAACTGGAGAGATGCTTCGAAAGGACTCACTATCCTGATATTTATACTCGTGAAGAGCTGGCGCAGCGAACTCGGTTAACCGAAGCCAGAGTGCAGGTGACGATGCTAGGCTAGCATATACAGATGTTAGGTAATATTGGGTGGCACGCCTAAAAATAAATATAATTGTGGTATGTCAACACCGCATCGTCATGGTTCGTTATAATTTCATCAAAAAAATCACATGGTTCAAGGAAACAAATATGCAAAGGTAGTATTCTGATAAAATATCGACATTGTTTACGAGTTAATATCGTCATGAACGTGGTATGCCCATAATGACGCGTGACTAATAAGTTCTATCGTTTTTGACTCCCACAAACAACATTTGCTTCTATTTGCCATCGTTGACACTTCGAGTTGAAAGATCACAAGAGATTAAATACTGTATCGAGTGGCATTTTATCTATGAATTCATGACGTTAGCCTTTTAATTTAATTTTGGGCACACACGTTTTTCAATTAAGAAAAAAAATATGGCAGTACAATATTGTACTGTGGGATATAAATCGTGGATCGAAATACGAATTCGTTTCTGGCTCGTAGCATCGGTCATTGTCATATGCTGGATGATAAATACTTGATTTGTAAAATGCATAATCGAATTAGATTAGTCTTCCATTCTTAAATTCCCTCGAAATTTAACGAACATAGAACCTTTAGATCATCTCGTTGTAAATTTCGTTCGCGTCAAAACTTAAACATCAACTTTTGACCCGAAGTCTTGACATATTACATCTTTAATTCATAACCTGTTTGGTGAAGAAATTGCGCTTACTGTAAATATGTCGAAAAAGTGAGCAGAGATTTTGAGATAACACTACGATCATCTTGAAAGAGTTTTCCGATTAATCAACATCTATTTTTGACCTCTTTGATACCTGTTTGAAAGTAGCTTAATAAAGTAGTAGCTAAATTGATAAATCTTTGTCGACTGTGTGATGAACAATTTCATTGTCTTAATACTCGAATAACCCCAAGGAGTAACATTTAGATTTATTTGACTCAACTGACAAAAAAACATCATGTTGACGTTTGTCCGTGGAAATGGAATTGATGAAACTAATTTTTTGTGTATTTCAGGTATGGTTTAGCAATCGCAGGGCACGGTGGAGAAAGCAAATGGCGGCTCAACAACTTCCTGCAATACATCCTCATCATACTCACCCCCACCTTCCTCATCATCTCGGAGCATATCATCAAACGATAGCTGCAGCCGGCATGTCAGCTCACAACTACATGTTGCAAGCCGCCGCAGCTGCTCAACATCAGCCGCCTCCCTCTAGTAATCCTCTCGCTCAAAACGGTCACTCCTCCCACTATGCTGCTCATCATCCTAACGCACATGGACACTTGCCAACAACTCCTACTGCGGCATCAGCTGGTACTAGCGTATGTGGACCAATAGAATCCTCATTTACATCGCCCACTGCCCACGGTAAATAAAATAGATTCTAAAAATCTTTGACTCTCTTATGATTGGAATGACTAAAATTCAATGCAAAGGCATCCATGGTATCACTTAATTTCAGCATATATTTTTTATTAGATCTAAGTTCAGTTCATCGTCATACCCATCACCCGCTCTCCTCTCCTCTACACCACAGCCACCCATATTCGCAAGCTGGGATGCGATATGACGGTTCTCATGACGCAGCACTCAACGTGGCGGCAGTGGCCGCTGGTTACGGTCTTGTAGGTGCATCTGCAGCAGCCGCTGCGCGGTATTCGGCTCAATTTCCCTCCACGGCATTTGGAGATGGATATCACCAGCATCACACCTTGTCACCAGAATCCTCCGTAAGTACTAAAACTAAGTAGTACAGCTAGCTAGCTTATACAGAGTTATCTGTAAAACGTTATGGAGCGTAACATTGAGAGGGCGTGCCTTTTTGTCGTGCCATTGCCCTGTGAACATTCTCTTTCTGTATTTTGATTAAAACCCAAATTGCCAGTTGAAATCTTTTTTGCCTGCGGTACTCCTTAATTGGAATTTTCAAAATGAAATTGCCAAACATTAGTCAATCCGTAAATTCTTATTTACTTAACAGATCTTTGGAGTAAACGGGAGTGTCCATTCTCACGCACCAGGAGCAGCGGATCTAACTGTTAGCGATTACGGTCCACGACAAACCGAATCATCACACGCCAGACAGCATCAGTCTTCCGCAGTAGTTGGTGGTAGCACTACAAGAACATCAGAGAATCATTCTCCATCATCCTCTTCTCCACGTCAACAACATCATACCCAAGGGGGAATATCTCACGATAGTGTATCGGGTAACGGACGTAGATCTGAGTCATCGGCCGGAAGCCACGATAACCATCCGCGAAATGGTGTCGCTAATTCAACTTCATCTCCAGTAACGACNATTCGGCTCAATTTCCCTCCACGGCATTTGGAGATGGATATCACCAGCATCACACCTTGTCACCAGAATCCTCCGTAAGTACTAAAACTAAGTAGTACAGCTAGCTAGCTTATACAGTTATCTGTAAAACGTTATGGAACGTAACATTGACAGGGCGCCTAGTTATAGGCGTGAATTTTTTTTCAATTGGAATTTTCAAAATGAAATTGCCAAACATTAGTCAATACGTAAATTCTTATTTACTCAACAGATCTTTGGAGTCAACGGGAGTGTCCACTCTCACGCACCAGGAGCAGCGGATCTAACTGTTAGCGATTACGGTCCACGACAAACAGAATCATCACACGCCAGACAGCATCAGTCATCCGCAGCAGTTGGTGGTAGCACTACACGAACATCAGAAAATCATTCTCCATCATCTTCTTCTCCTCGTCAACAACATCATACCCAAGGGGGAATATCTCACGATAGTGTAACGGGTAACGGACGTAGATCTGAGTCATCAGCCGGAAGCCACGATAACCATCCGCGAAATGGTGTCGCTAATTCCACTTCATCTCCAGTAACGACGTCCGAATCACACGTAGCAGGTCAGTACTGTGATATACAAACTATTTTCTTGGTTTCTGTAAGCTGAGTTTGGGACTGTATTGTAATGTAAAGAAAATCATATCGCATAAATACTATACCGTTATACATGAAAGCCTACTCATTCTATCGGATTCTGTACATTCAATATTTCAGTTTCCCCAACTTTTTGATTTAGTTTTAATTCAAACAATAAAAATCGTTTTTTCTTCAGGTATATCAGAATCAGTATATAACCAGAGGCCAAGCAATGCTCCCATGCATCACCAGCAGCAGTCTCATCAACATTCTGCAGCTCATTTGCAACATCTCAGAGGAGGACCATCAGTCGATCATACTTCCAGCAATGGAAATCAAATGATCCAGTCTAGCCAGTATTCACTTATGCATCGATCGAACGTACCGGATCATTCGTCCATTCCATCGGCGGCAGCATATTCTGCTGGTTTTGGCGTAACTGCTGATCCAAGTATGGCGACTGCGGCTCATCAGTATCACACCACACATAATCCATTCGCTTCCTGTCAGTATTCTGGATATGGTCAAGGTGAATTGCCTAACTGATATTATTCGTAAAAATTATTATCGTTTAGTCTTTACATGCAAACGAAAATGATAATTTCCCGTCAAATATCTTTTAACGATGAAAAAATCTTGATAAAAACAACGATGAAAGTTTATAATCATTTTAAAATACAACGGAAATTCATTAACTACTCACATGGGATCCGGGATCTCACATGTAGCATTTAATTTAATTTCAAACACCTGAGTAACTGATATATATCCTTGTGTAAGGATTATACCCGTTTCTAATATCGAGTTATTTACTTTTCTGAACGGTCGCATCAATAAAAATCAGGTCATTATTTTTATTTTCCATCCTCCAATTGACGATGAACATCGCAGCAGCATCAGACTATGAAAATGCGGGCATCACAGCACTCAGGATGAAGTCGCGAGAGCACAGTGCTGCTCTCGGTCTGATATCAGTAGGAGCCGGAGGAGCAACAAGTATGCAGCCAGCTTACTGATGAATAAACGAATACCAATTGCGAAGCGTCAACCACTGTAGTTAACTATAAATAAAAAAATTAGCAAGTTCATTAATTTCAAAACATTTAAGAAAAACAGAATGTTGCTCTCATTCGGAAGAGAAGGAGAAGAGCAAAATGATGAAGGTGTACTGTTTAATTGATTGTTTATCACTTCTGAATATTTGGATCCTAATTAATTTTGTTCTATATATTACGTGTTTACCTACTTGAGATGATCGTACTAGATATTTATTATCAGACTGTATTTTAGAAATTTGTGGCATGTAGCACGATACAGTTATCTTTGATAATATTCTTTATGTGTTTTCTCTGAATATATTTAAAATTTAGTGCCAATGTCTTGTTCTACATTATCGTAATCATGCTTCACGCAGAACGAATTTCTTTTTCTCGAGAATCTAAATTTGGTATACTTGTTTGCTATAGAACTAGGGTTCCCGACCAGGGAGACATTGCTCCCACATGGGAAGATACAGCACAGTTCTTACCAAACAAAATGAAAGTGCTATTTGCAGGAAAAATGTAGACATATAATCATCACTTTATTGGAGCATTCACTTGTGTTTTATTATAATATATGTTGCGACACGAAAATACACAAGGATTCTAAGTGATTTCTAATACCTAAGACAGTCTAGAAAACTCCGGTTGGATAGTGGAAACACCACATACAGGTTTTAAACTGCAGGAGGCACTGTTGGCAATATTAAAGTATATTTTCGAATATGCTGTACTTCTGCATTTTAGTAATCAAGCCATGATTTAACTAAGCTTGTTGTATGAACCAATATATTTTCTCTTGTACAACGGTAATTGTGAATTGTTAATACCCGAATTGGATGTCGATATGTAGACGTAATGGATAGAGAAAATTATTTTACATTTTTCATCAATCAAGTCAAATATAGGAGAGTTAAATGAAACTGTATTACAGCTATTTTACGTCATTTATCAAAAAATTTACAATTTTTTGTAGCATATCAGGTGACCTTGCAAATTTCTTCCCACTCTCATCTGTATAACGCCCGAAATAGAAGGAAGTGAAACAGTCTGTTCAGCATACTACATGTTTTGAAACAACACTGACGAATATCTTTATTGTTAAACATGTAGATTAAAAGATTAATGTTTTTTTGTACGTGTGCTCGCGTCAACAATTAACATCTAGCCAATCAGATAAATACCATGTCTCTTTATGTAGCTAGGTAAATCCATTATCTAATCCAAATCTAATAACAAAGGTTTTTGTGAAACATGTTAGAATTTGATGTATTAAAGTTTAATAATTAAACCATAGGCTTTAAATACCTTAAAGACTATAATTAAACCATAGTCATTAAATACCTATAATTTAATGAATGATAGTGAATTCCAAATAAAATTTTAAAAGTCCAAGTGGATATCAGAACGTACATAAAATAGAAGATGTATGTCAATACTGATCTATTGTATAACTGTGATAAATAACATTATAATATTCATTGTTGGTCTGTGAAGTACATGTATTGCTCAAATTTTACAATTTGACATTTGACCTAATGGCCGATCGACGATAGCGATTTCGCTGAAACGAACTCAACATTTGGCGGGTTTACTGTTTTGGAAGAATTTGCAATTGTTTCGTTTAGTGCAGGGCACAATGAGCCGGAGGTCAAAGATTCCTTCATTTGGAGGAAGAGATTCTCATTCGGGAACCTCGAGAAGTTCAGTTCCCGATTATGGAGTTAGAGGGACTCCGTTAATGAGGTCTAGCAAGAAGACATTACCATCTACATGTGAGATATGGAATCCTTATAGAAATTTAATAACTTGGGTTTATAGTTGGTTTTGTTATCAGCTCAGAAACCGTACAATCGTTCTTCGTACTTCGGAGCTTCTGACCACCATGGTATGAAAGATACGAGGCCGTTGAGTGACAAGGGACACATGAGAAGATGTGTCAATGAAATAATAATGGTTAATAGTTAGTTATTAGTTTTTATTTCACAGTACAGTATATGGAAAATATGTGTTATGGATGTAAAATAAAATACTTACTCATACTTTTTTGCAGTTGCTGGGTGAAATGAACTATACTCCAATGCCAAATGTCAAATCTTTAATGACTCCATCCAACAAGGATTACTTTCGCATAGCAGAGTATCTTTTTTCATCGATTGCGAACAATTACAAAATGGTTGGACGACAAGACGAAGAGCTTCTGAAATTACTGAAAGATTTAAAGTTAGTACAGTACCGAACCAATTATCTGGCCTCCTTGGGACCTGAGGCTTGCTGGATTCCACGATTTTCCGGTTTTCTGGTACCAAAGCATCTATAAGGGGGATACGTCACATAGAAAGCGTGACTTTACGTAAAGCATTAGGGGACGCCATCATGCGCCACGAAAGGAAATTCTAAATTCTTCACAACATAATCTCAAGTCCTAAGCAAAAATAACGGAAAACTGTATAATTGAGATGGAATTGAGCAAAGTAAAACTAACGTCATCCGTTCCACTATTTTCTGTTCTGTATAATACGATTGGATAAATAATGTTTGTATTATTCCAGAATATGTAACTACAGTAAACTTTTTCCAAATGGTGTTCACCCATTCCAAAATTTTCGTCATAACATGATACATTATGTTTATGGGAATTTCATAACTGGCTGTCTGAACCTAAACTATCTCATAATGAAATACAATACACAAATGAATATTGTGTTTTGAGCATTTTATATCTGCCGAAATATTTGGATCTTAAAATTTTGGTCTGGCCTTTTTATAACTAAAAAATGCGCCCATGATGGTAGAAGTTTTAGTGCAAATAATTTCATTAGGCAATTGCCTCTGAGATGTGATACTCGATCAGCTATGGTACGCAGATCTGACATGCTAGCGGTGGGTAAGCGACACAATAAGGTTGCTACACGAATACTTTCTTATGCAAACTGTCATTAGAAGATGACGTTGCTCATCGGTTTACTTTATTCTGTATTTTTTCTCTGCCTACCTGTACTATTCCACTAACATCAAGAACATTCATTTAGTTATCCTTATATCCTCTCCAAGAGCACTCTGAGTAATGTGGGTGCTATGACCGCACTGCCTGCAGCCCTCGGTGCATTACACTGGCTCATGGAAATTGTCAAATATTCACTATCTGTGGAAGAGAATGAACTTACTGATATGCTATACAGAAATGATAAAAAGCAAGAGGTAAATTATTTAATTGGAAACTATGCCTTGATTGATTACATGATATTTCATGTTAAACTTTAATGTAAATTGCTTTTCTTCAGTACATGTTTGAGTATCTAAGTATTACATATCTGGCATTCATGAATGGAGAAGATGAACCTTACACACAAATCAACGATGAATACTCGAAAAGACTCGGTAAGTATTCTTTAGTATTTATGAAGTAATGTGAACACGTTTTTCATGAGCATTAGAATTGTACTGTCTGTCTGCTACATTGTGCTATTGTATTAGGCTTAATGTTCTTCATCAATTCATGTATTTTTCCTCTTTTCGAGGAGCTGTAATAAAGTAAATGGGGGGAGGAATTATTATCCTTAAATTGAGAAATTCTATATTGACATCATTTATTCATTATTTTACATGATAAGGGCGATGAGGAATTCAGGATTCCATGAAGGGGTCAATGATCTAAACAGTTTGCCGATCCCTGATCTAGTTGAAAGGTTTCCAATTCTATAAAATATATTACATTAAAAATTTTCTTTATCAGTTGATCTCAATAAGGAACAGCATGAGGATTTGGTAGCACTCCGCCAAAGTGCAAGAAATTTGGGGAAGGCAAAAGAAGAGTTACTGAAAGCTAAGGTACAGAACCTTCCCCATTATCCCCTTTGAGTGCGGACCTGGGTTTTCGTTATACATCCGTTATTATGGGATGTATGAACTCATGTAGCAGATTTCGTAAAGATCCGATAAGAAACGGCACAGTTGTTCGGAGACAAACAAACTTTCGCTCTTATATATAGAGATAAATACTGTACCTTAATTCCCAATTCATTTATAGTCACGTTTCAGTATATATAGTAACCTATTTTTCTTTCATGGCTTTTTTTGTAGGAGGAAATGTCAGTAATGGACCAGCGAATTCCTGTTATGGAAGAGGACAAGTCACATTTCAAAAAATATTTTGAGCAGATTGATGAATACTGCAGATCATTAGAGGTGCTGTTTGTACTTCATATTTTCTACCCAGTACCCTTAAGCTGAGTATCCAATAGATTCTGCTATCACTGATAGCAGAATCTAATCACACAACAGAAATAGAAGGATACATTGTACTTTAGTTAGAGATGTATGGTAGGGTACCCATATGCAAAAGCTTCGCTAGATTAACGAGCTAAACTTCTCACTTCGTTGTGAGCTCATAGATGAAATTTCCAGTTTCGATATGGTTTATCATTATCCGTCCTGTCTTATTCAGTTCATTCAGATCATCCTTTTTGGTTTCTTTCATTTATTTGTTACAAGCTAAATAACCGATAGAATAATTTTGGAATGGAACATTATCTACCTGCTCAATCGTTACTCAGTCTTGTCTCTCATGCACAGAATAAAACTGGAACTTTGAAAGAAAAAGATAATGAACTGGATGCCCAGATTGCATTGCTCCAGTCAGAAGTAAAGGAGATGCATTCGACTATCACTGGACAGGTGTGTTTTAAAATGAATATACTGTATATATATATAGTTTTGAACCTTGCACATATAAATTCTATATAGGAATTGAGCGTTTCTGATGTCGAAGTACTCAAGCGGGAGAAAATAAGAATAGCAAGCTCGATAAAGGATATCGAAGAAGCGTGTAAAAACATCGAAGAGAAGTGCGGAGAGAAACAAGTGGAGTACTCGAAAATCATCTGTAAGGTAATGATGATAAGTTTTTTTACATGTCACTAGGTCAACGTACAAGGGGGTTCACTGCCTCTGCAGTTTCTGCCAGGGCTGGGATGTCAGTGAAGAGAACTCATCACATGAGCTCGTTTGGTTTATGACGTTTCTGCATAAGAAATTTTGGTCAACTCCTATCTAAAGTCATCATCGGAGTATATTTTGAAGAAATTTCCTATTAGAAAAATTCAACCTCTTTTTGCCATGTTACTTCCCGCTCTCAATTGAGCCTTCTTGAACACAGGTGGATTTGCAAATAGCCGATTACTCAGACGTTCGTAAGTGCTCGCTTTTATTACCCGAGAATGAATCAGCTGGAGATTCCAAGACTGTAGACTACAGTCTTGAACCTGGCCGAGGCGAGATCGAAAAGAATATGGAGAAGTTGACTGTAGTTATAAGAGTAAGAAGACCTAGTTTGTACTTTATTATAAAGTTATCGAAGATCGATTGATTGATTTTTATTCATTTCTGTAGTATAATATATTTTATTTGCTTCAAACTTCAGGATACCGTATAAAAATCCTTGAACTGTAACAGATCCGCCAAATATTTTATGGTTTGATATTTTAAGTGAAGTCAATGATCCCTGTTTTAAAGATTTTAAAGATTAAAAGATTTTTTCTAAAGTTGGCTTTTTGTTGGAACATCCACGACTAGGCCTAAATGAAATGGTTACCAATTGCAATTTGAAAAATGCGTCGTCAACTTTTTATTGCCAATATGTTCCTATTCAGTCCATTCATTGACTGCTTGGGTTGATATGACTTGTTGATAGATTGAAATTTTATACACTGTTACCTCAAACTTGCTAATAGGTAATTTAATTATGGCGTTTAGTTTTTATTATTTATTCATTATTTTTTTAGCCCAAGCTTCTGAATGATAAGAGTAGTCTCATACTGTCTCAAGGAAATGTTATGCAGCAGAGGAACAGGAATTCTGAGCAGATTGATCAGGTAAAACTATATTGATGTGACTTTGCGATATATACACTAATTACGTAAATTATTTTTTTGTAGTTGAAAGAGCAAGTTACAGATCAGAAATTAGCACTGAAAAATCTCGAAGAACAACTGACAAATTTAAAAGAAGATATGAATGAGCAGGAAAAGGTATGTATTGTCAAAGACGACTCAAGTCAATTGGTGCGTGCGCCTAAGGGCAGGGTTGTCAAACACGCGGCCCTCGAAGAATTCGAGTGCGGCCCACCCAACAATATCGACCACAGTTACAGAAACAAAATGGTCTTTTGACTTAACAATAGTAATCTCGGAACTAGCATCTTATTAAAGAGAATTATCTAATCACCAGGACTAAGACCGCATGCTACAAAGTTGCGTTTTTGAACTTGCGTAACATTATGACATTGTTGTCAACACATTATGAACATATATTCGACTCCATAGCAACATGTATATGAGCAATGCGACCCATAAAGACTGGATTTTCACATGCCTACATATGTAGACCTACGTAATTACGTAGTTAATGTTTGCGTACATATCTGTATTGGTTTGATAATTTATTATTATTACAAAGAAGGTATCTTTGATTTGTTCGTGCGGCCCGCCATCCTACTCGAAATTTCTTATGCGGCCCTTAGTGCTATTTGAGTTTGACACCCCTGCCTAAGGGGGCCCCATGCTCTGCTCGAGTGCAACATACACCTGAAACCAAATTGCAGAATTTATTCATTACATATAAAAATTTCTGTTAAGAAATATGCAGGGTTGGAAGAAAATGCTAATCGTAAACTGGAAACTATCAAAGAAGATATCAAAGGATTGAAGACAGTCAAATCTTATACACTGGATGACATCAAAGCTCATATGAAAACACAAGAAATAGAGTAAGGGTTTGCAATCTTGTTTTTATTGTCTTCAATATTCAAAGCAGAAATTTGCAAAATGTTGCCAATTGCATATGTTCTGTTATAGTACCGGTATCAGTACTGACTACTGTATATCCATATTCTTAATTGTCTTTTTGAAAAAGGTAAACTCTATTATTGGAGATTCATGGGGTTTGCAGATATTTTATATCCATATTTTCAATATATCAATCCGGTTTCCACAGAACCTCAAAACTTAGCAATTCTATATCATCATAGTCACAGAAAACCTGAAGACTCTTTTCCTAATTCAAACATTTCATTTTGCTAAGTTAAGTTACATCAACTGATTTTAATAAAATGGAATTTCTTTGTTTCTTCCCTATCATTTATCCTTCTAGAACAGGGGTCGGCAACCTTTTTATGGCAAAGAGCCAAATATTAAATATTTTATCTAGTTCAAAAATATGAGGAGCCACATGGAAAAAATATCATGGTATACTTCATTAAATATGCATCCAGTGTAACTGAAATGATGATGTTAACCATGAGGCAAATGTATTCTGAGTTTCATGTCTAACTAAACTTCAATTTAATTTACACATTTTTGAATAAAACTATTTTGGTAAAATATCTAAGTAGCCAAGAGCCACATGAGAAAGTTCAAAGAGCCGCATGCGGCTCGAGAGCCGCAGGTTGCCGACCCCTGTTCTAGAATCAATTCAATGACTATTCCCACATCATGTGTAATTTCACGAATGTATGCATAGATTTAGGCAACTGGAAGAGAAAATGGAAGCAGAAGAGAAAGAATATAGAAGTGTACTGGTCCAGATGTCTTCCAACTGCTTAGATTACAAAGAAAAGGTAGCATCAAGCTTCAAGATATTTGCAGATGAAATGAAAATTACAGAACAGGTATTTTTTAAATTGTTGGTATACTATTTTGCCTTTATCTCCATTCCGATTGTGGTTCATCCTACAGGAATACGTAACTCAATTTGAAGATGTGAAATCAGAGTTGCTCGAGGTACACCGGGCGACTCGAGATGTTCAGAAGCAGATTTCAAGCATGAATGAATGAATAGGTTGATCGAATGTTGCGTTCCTGTTTAATGTGTCTATGAAAACAGTGGACTCACAGCTCATTTCCAATGTACAGTAATACCTTCGACAGATTCACTCAGCAGCATCACATCGTCATAATAAAAAAATGTTAAATAAATAAATGCCTGTACAGCATACTCTGCCAGGGCTCTGGTGCTGCTGACCTAACCCATCCCAATTTAATTCTACTATAATCGCTAAAAATAAAAGTTCAAGATATATTCTCTAAAAACATTTCTAGCTTGGAGCAAGATAGATTCTTGATTCTCTGTACAAATTAGTCTTTGGGTAATGCTTTTTGCATGTATATGCTCACTTCATATGTATCTTGATGACACTTCATAACAATGTTGAAATTGTTATGATAGGTGGCTACACAATTTTTATGTGATATAATTGATCGATTGTTTTCCCTTGTGCCTTTGCAGCAAATATTATACTACACTTTGTGAAGCTTCTAGTTGCATATACTCTCCCCTCGGTTCCTTATAAAACTACTCTGATTCAACATGGTTGAATTTATTGCATCAAACTGAGAATTATCAGCTTATCTTTTATTTTTTTGGGAAAAAAAACAGTTTGCAACAGTGAATGTACATTGGATGACAAGGACAATGTTGAGAGAACAGTGTGATTCTAATACAAGTATGGAATAAGGGCCTTGCGATTTTTTGGATAATTTTCAAATTTCTGTTTGTACCAATTGTGCGACATGTCAGCCATTACAACATGAATGAGGGTAACGAATATCAAGATGTATCTCCATGACTTATGAGAGAAGCCTACTGTACAAGTGATGAAAAAATAAATTAAGATTTCTGTGAAATAATGTGGGCAAGAGACATAATCGAAAAGATGACCATATGGTATGTTATAAGCCGTATCTTGCCTTGTTTTACGCAGCCTTGCGAGCTGTGACATGGACAAGTGCTGGTAGAATGAAGCCAGCAAAAAGCCAAATATACCAACGATGTGCCTTGTCTGCAATTCACCGCGTGGCATGTCATCAACAGTACCGACCTCACACAACAATGTCAGTGGCTCCATAGCATAAAAAATTAACCCCAACAGGTATGAAAATACATTGATTTTAGATTTACGTGAAAATACACTAATAGCAACACATTCATAAACTCTACGAGCTCCTTGGAGCATTATCAAAGCTAATGAAATGAACAATGACATGCGGTCCAGGTTTTTCTTTGAAGAAAACAATAAAATTATATCTATACTGTTATATTCATTCAGCTTGGAAACAAATATTTTTGAAGTTACTAATGCTGTTAATAATCCTGTCCATAATAATGAGAATATGTAGTAGTGTGTGAAATACTGCTTTGGCAACTGGATAATTGCGAATGGTGCCTCAACTTTTGATGTCAGCTTTCCGTACCGGCAGAGTTCGAACAGTTTGTACTCCATATAATCAGACAAAAGTTTTGGCAATACAACTAATATCGCCAAAAAAAAAATTAATGTCATCCATATGAAGTCAACTATATTCCAACCAGTCATGGCAATAAATTCATGAAGGTTTTCCCTCATATTTGACTGGTTATTCTGGGAAAGCGTTAGGATTATAGTTGTAGGTTATTTGTACTTTAGGGGTGTTCCGCGATCGCCAGGCGGGTGAAATTTTCACAGGATCGGAAAATCACTGAACCGTTACCACTGGCAGAACAAAATCAACTAGAATCAGGCTACAATTATGCAGAACTCCCTTCATTTTTATATGTAAAAGTTGTCACAACCAGGATTATTCCGCAATAAAAATGACATAAAACTAGAATTGTACACAATTATGCAAAACCCCGTTGTTGATATGCTACTTGAATAGCAAATAATTTGGTAATCCTATCTAACTAACCCTTTATTATGCTAATTTAAAAATAATATTTGGGACTTTGTCTCTGTTTAGCCAGCCTAAGATTTAGACTATGAAAGCACGCTATGATGCATGTGATTGATGTAAAATTGCAGAAAGGTCAACCATTCAATCGGGTCTCTACAACCAGGCGATGACAACAGGTGAAGTTTTGGGAGGAACTTTAACGAACTCAAACAATGTTGAAGATTTATATATTAATACCCTTTGACCTTTTTTGCACACATCGGAATATTTCTTCCCTGTTTTATTAGGGCTTTGAACTTTGAACATTGCAGAAGAGGAATAGTCAGATGCAACATAAATGGATTCGGTTTTCTTATTTCAGATTTCACACTGAACTAAATGATAAAATGAAGCAGGATTTCTCGATGTCTTGATTTCATACTTTATTTTCTATATATATTTCTTGCAGTTTATTTGCATCAGTAACCCCGTTAAAAAACTGCCTTTAACTGCTTTAGAGAGAACAATATACATGAACAAGAGCAGCGAGAGAAAGGTAAGCTGTATGGGTTCTATTGAAACATTGTGTAGAAGTAATATCTCAAAGCAAGCAACACAAGATAATATATCTGTTGGCCAACGGAGTATTATTTGTTGTTCGTAATGGTCATTCAAATATGTTGCAAAGCAAAGCAAGAATATGTTGCAAAGCAAGAAAATTATTGCATCTTTTTTCACATTTAATATAAGCACCACACACACTAAAAAAAAGAATGTATATATACTATCGTGCTGGTGGTCTAAATGTTTTTTTTAAGATGTCGGAACTAGGCTCAAGCCAAGTCTTCGATATTTCTACAAGGTTTACCCTGTCGGTTTGTGTTTACTGATTAAATGACGCAGATAACATGAAAACAGGTCCATTGTTCAAAATTATAAGTACCACGAACACTAAAATAAAGAATGTATACATAGTATAGTGCTGGTGATCCAACCTGGAACCCCGTCCGATGTCTGCTCTCGTGAGCGCCCTGCTGGACGTCGGTACGTGTTGCCCAGTTTTTATGCTGGTGGCCCACTAATGTGTGCTCCGGTGCGTGCGCTGGTGGCCCGCTGGAGTGTGTCTTTTTTAAGATATGTCCGGGTTAAACTAGGATCAAGTTAAGTCTTCAATACTCGGAACAATTTTATTTTGCTTAAAAAAGGCGGGTGAATATACCAATTTGTAAGTTTTCTGCAAGGTTTACCTTGTCGTTTGTGTTTAACGATTAAAGGACGCAAATGACATGAAAACAGGTCCATTGTTCAAAATTATAAGCACCACAAACACTAAAATATATTCTGTATATACATTATAGTGCTGTTTCCCATATCCTTTACCCTACCGCGGTGCGTGCTCTCGTATGCGCGCTGGTGGCCCGTCGGTGTGTGTTAATCAGTTTGCAGACTGGTCGCACAACGATGTGTGTGCTGGTGGCCCACAGGTTTGTGCTCCGGTTCGTTCGCTGGTCTCCCCCCAGTGTGAGCTCCGTTGCGTACACTGGTAGCCGCTTGTGCGTGCTCGAGTGCGTGCGCTGATTGCATGCCGATGTGTGGTCCCGCGGAAAAAATATCTGTGTAAAAGAAAATAAAATAATAAAATATCAGCTATCAACCGCAACTTAAAATCGCCATTCTTTTATTACACACCCACTTTCTCTCTATACTTTTCCACAGAATTTATTTTAGTGTTTGTGGTGCTTATAATTTTGAACAATGGACCTGTTTTCACGTCATCTGCGACCTTTAATCGTTAAACACCAACCGACAAGGTAAACCTTGCAGAAAACTTTCAAATTGGCATATTCTCCCGCCTTTTTTAAGCAAAATAAAATTTTTGAGAATATCGAAGAGTTAGCTTGATCATAGTATAATCCGACATATCTTAAAACAAAACGTTTAGACCACCAGCACGAAAGTATATATACAAACTTTATTTAAAGTGTTTGTGGTGCCTATAATTTTGAACAATGGACTTGTTTTCATGTCATCTGCATCCTTCAATCGTTGAACACAAATCGACAGGGTAAACCTTGTAAAAAACTTGAAATTGGCATATTCTCCCACCTTTTTTTAAGCAAAATGAAATTGTTTGCATAAACATTGCTAGACAACAAATTAAGAATGCGTTGAACGATTGAAGGACGCAGATAACATAAAAACAGGTCAATCGTACAAAATTATAAGCACCACAAACACTAAAAATAAGGAATGTATATACACTATCGTGCTGGTGGTCTAAATGTTTTTTTTAGGATATGTCGGATTAAACTAGGACCAAGCTAAGTCTCCGATACTCTGAACAATTTTATTTTGCTTAAAAATGGCGGCAGAATATGCCAATTTTTAAGATTTCTG
>QXVX01006926.1:0-10792 GCA_013436065.1 Halocynthia aurantium
ACAATAGATAGGTAATTGGGAAATACAGTGATACCTCACGGTACGTCAGAATATGCAGTGGTACCTCGTGATACGTTGGAAATACAGTGATACTTCGCTATACGTTGAAATATTAAGTAATACCTCGCGATACGTTGGAATCTACAGTAATACCTCACCATACGTTGGAATATAAAGCAATACCTCGCGATACGTTGAAATATACAGTGATACCTCATATTACGTTGGAAAATGTAGTAATACCTCGAGTTACGTTAGATTAGATTTTTATCTACCGTTATTTTTGTGACCTTACGTCACTCGGCTGCGTCACATCAAAATAGAATAGTTTATTGATTTTTACGCGACATTGCTTCGATGTACGTGTTATTCTAACCGCTAGGGAGCGTAAAATTAGTCCTAGGGAGTGCCCGGGCTCCAAGGCATCTTTATTTCAAGAAATAACGCTGCTACGACCTGCGCTTTAATCCACATCTCCAAATTTGCTGCAAATAGGTCCAACTGTTCAGTTCACATATATATATATATATAAACACTACTTGAGGGTTCGAGGGTTCGAGGGTCAACTATACTTCGNATGGTAAACTTTGTAATTGTTGCACATGAGCAACCAAACATGGAGGCATGGGTTCGAGCCACACCTCCGCCATTTTTTTTTATTTCCTCTTAAAACATCGTTACTTCTTGTAGGGGTACCCAGTTCTAACCCGTACTACCCCTATCTCTATTTTACCCACAAACAACTGTTATAGGGTATCTAGATATGACGTAATCGTTGTTACCATGGAATTTGTAATTACGTAATGCAATATGGCGGACAAACTATGAGCAGCTGGGCTTTAATTTGGCGGTTGCTTTTTCACGCGGTTATATGTTTACCAACACAAATCAACCTGATTACGATTGTTATGATTTGTCTGTCACTACATAGAACAAGATTTAACTAGTTTAAACTGGATTGTGATGTGGATTATCTGTAAACAATGAAGCTTCACGCAGATTCTAGAGCAATGGATCTCAATATTTTTTTAAATAACCTTACTTAGTCTTTTTTACTTTAGTAATTCCTTATTTTACGGATATATGATATGGAATATGAGTTGCAGGGAGTATTTAAAACAAAAATATCAGTTTAGTTAATTCCACGTGAATTACCATAGTAGCAAGTGTAGCAAATTCTAAGGAACGCCGCGGTAAATTCCTGATAGGACGATCAGTTAGCATCAAACCGCGCACCAAGCTACAAAATAATGTGAAAATGTCCCCAAAGCGCAATAGTAATGATGTCATTGTCCTGCGTAAGCTCCAGAAATTTGGCACCGCTCCCGATCCAAAGCGACTGCTGTTAAGTCGACATGACATGCAGGAAACACACAATAAACGACGCGTATACTAGTGACGCGATAACAGACGAATTCTTGCTAAAGAGCTCGAACCAACGATAGAAATATTTCAAGAATTAAAGAAGTTTTGAAACCTCAAGTAGAGTTCCCACGGTCTGTGCGCTCACAATGCACCTGCTCGTTTCCAGTCAGATAGATAGAAAAATGCAATTGTGGGCATTGCAGATACAGTACAATAGATAGGTAATTGGGAAATACAGTGGGACCTCGCGGTACGTCAGAATATACGGTGGTACCTCGTGATACGTTGGAAATACAGTGGTACTTCACTATAAGTCGGAATATTAAGTAATACCTCGCGATACGTTGGAATCTACAGTAATACTTCGCCATACGTCGGAATATACAGTGATACCTCGCCATACGTTGGAATATACAGTGATACCTCACATTACGTTGGAAAATGTAGTAATACCTCGCGATACGTTGGATTAGATTTTTTTCTAACGTTATTTTTGTCACCTCACGGTCAGTCAGCTGCGTCACATCAAAATAGAATATTTATTAATTTTTACGCGACATTCCTTCGATGTACGTGTTATTCTAACCGCTAGGGAGCGTAAAATTAGTCCTAGGGAGTGCCCGGGCTGCAAGGCATCTTTTATTTCAAGAAATAACGCTGCCAAGACCTGCGCTTTAATCGACATCTCCAAATTTGCTGCAAATTTGTTCAACTTTTCAGTTCACTTATATATATATATATAAACACTACTTGAGGGTTCGAGGGTTCGAGGGTTCGAGGGTCAACTATACTTCGCCCCAAAACCACTTAAAATACCACACATGGGGAACCGGATGACTTCCAACACACTTCGTGTTTATCGCTATAGAACGTGATTTTTTCGAAATATTTAACTTCGGATGTTTTCAATATGAACCGGAATCAATTATATTTCAAAAAGGAAGCGTCGTCTGTTTAAGTTTATCAAAGCATTATGGCGTCACTGTCACGCATGACGTTATCACAATGACAGGTAATATAAACTATGACATTACGATGCCTTTCATCGAGGTTGTTTGTTATGGAATAAGAAGAATTTTGGACGAGGGAGAAGTTTTCCGTTAAAACTAAAATTACACGGTTCACTTTTAGTACAAAGAATTTTTTGACAAATAACGGTAAAAAATCGATTTATTTCGGGCGGAATTTCAACAGCGCTCCTTCTGTCAACAAAGAATTTTAGCAAAACAAATTTTAACCGAAAAAATCAAACTTGAATTTATTCTGTAATCGCTCTGTTAGTACTGTTGCAATCTAGTGCAGAATGTGTCATATGGCCATATGGGAAATATAGTCTTCGTTTCAAACTGCTAATCAAGTATTGTTCTAATCAGTGCAGTAAAATACAACCACTGATGTATGAGAAGTATGAATATGAAATAGATATTCTCAATCAAACATTAATTTTGATTTGAATGTCTTGTTTCGTAAATATGTAAATAGTATAATCGTCTCCACAAATTACAAATAAGATATCACAGTGCTCGCAAGACACTCTGGTCTATATAGGAAGGTTAAAGTTCACAGATATTTTTCTCTTGAGCCGTTATTTTTCGCGGAGTGATACACCATTGTAATCTAACCGCACAGCGAGACTGCCCTGGAGGGGTGGAATTTAGGTGCGGTTTTATGAGTCAACCAATCAGCTATTTCCAGTTAAACAAATTCCATAAGGTTTGGTTTCCATGACGCCAACGTTCAGTTATTCGCGGCGCGCGAGAGCTTGCACGCAAAATTCCTACTATCAACGTCATAATGCTATTCGAAGATCAAAAACATGTGGGCGGCCGAATGAGGAACTGCCCGGTTTCTATGATACCCAAGTGTTAGATATTTCAGCACTCGAAAATTCGAATTTTTAATTTTTACTTATATTTACTTGTAATTCCAATGTAAATTTTCATTTCTCCCTCCTTCGGGGACATAACTAGTTCCCGCGGGGGACCCACGGATAGAGATTTCGTTATTTGAGGGAATATATGGGGTGTTGATATTGTATACGGTTAAAAAACTGATAAACTCAAATGAACGCAATAGGGATATGGTATCCTTGTATGCTTTCCATCAAATACTAAGTACACTAAGATTAAGTGGGGGGGGGGGGCAGCAAGTAGTATAATTTGACCATCCCCCAAAGAATCCTGGCTAAATCAGCGCTTGGGGGTACACAGCGAAAAAAGGCTGGGAAGCCCCGTCATATACGAAGGCATGCATTAGGCTACGGAGGAAGTAGCAGCATTTATTCTCTGCGCTACGGGAACACTATCTAACTTAGGACACGCCATAAAGCCTGGTATTGTTAGTGCGTGCATGATAACTGATCAAGGTACTTAGAATGTCAGAGAGAGAATGATGAAATGGTCTAAACTATGTTTATATGAGAGATATGAACGAAGGTTCTCATATAAGTTATATTATTATCAAAGTTTACATTGTACACAAACGAAGAGACTGGAATAGGTTGCGGGACATTTTAAGTCTGCTTATCGTTTTACTAATAACTCGATCACTCATTGAAGCGCTTTGAATTATGCGAGGATTAGTGTGATGCATTGTCTTGCATTTATCTCACGGATGAGAAGCAATGCGCGCTAGAGTAGTTACGTCATAGGGTTGATGACGTCATAGTTAATTAGATAACTAGCTGTTGCCATGGTGATACGTGGGAATAATATACAAATTAGGCGCCGCCCCCACCTCTAGCCCCCCATATAGCTACATCCCTGGATATTACATATACTGTACACACACATATACATATAAAAAGAAAAATCTTGCTACTTCGACGTATGATAGCTCGAATTTCGGTTAGCTCGAGGTAATTTTCCTGATCCCATCGACTTCGAACTAACGAACTCGTATCGCAACGTGAAAGCTCGTTACCTCGAGGTCGGTAAGCTCGTACTGCTGATTCGATTCGCCCCGGCAAAAAACTGCCTATTAAAATAACTGTTAGCTAGCTACATTAACGCCGGCTAGCGTTGTATATACACACATTGCGTTTGATATATAAAATTACAAGTTTCCAACTGTTACAAACAAACGATATTATTCTGCGTTGAATGATGATCTGATAACGTTTAGTTTTATGAATGAATCATCTCACTGGAACGAATTAGACATGACGTGATAACGATACATTATGTCATCACATAGGACTTTTTTCTGCAATTATGCAGATCCTTGAAATTCTTAAGACAAACTGACGCTGATGCGATATGCGATAAAAAAGTCAAAACAAAGAAATGAATTTTAAGTTGCTTGAATAGGCAGGCATATCCAAGAATATGCTATACTGAACTTAGTGAAATTTTGCTAATTTAAAAATATCAGTTTCAATATTTGACAAGGGAACCTCAAGTTTTCCCTATCACATATCTGTAATCTACTTCACGGCTTGGTTAGCAGATTTTTTGTTACCACGCTGAATCATTTCTCGACCAAGTATAGAGATTGATAACCCAATGGCAGTAATTTAATTTATTGCCGAAGATGGGGATGTAAATGTGAACAACTAGTGCCCCTCTGATCTCTGTCCGCCCCCTCAAGAGGTCACAGCGCCCAAAAAGGGGGGGGGGGTACCACCCACGTTAATAACCCACTGAGTTACATTGAATTATCCATGGCAGTATAACTTATTTCTCCATTATTATTGTTATTATTTCATTCGCTTCAGTAAGTTCATTCAGTCAGTCAGTGTTCGTTGGTTAGTCTCTTATTATGGAATGCCTAATTTCAATCAACGTTAACACATGGCCGCGCCCTCTGTGGTAGGTAACATACATTATCTCACCGTCAAGATAACGAACCCAGCAAGATCAAGAACAAACTTCAAATGAAATGTCAGTTTGACGGGAAACAACGTAAATACCGAACGAGTGAGAAGGAATTTATGAATGAAAATTGAAATTATATTCACGAAAATTACGGTAGCAACGGCTGTCTAGAATATCGTCAGTTCACCAGCAACGCAGTCAAAGCACGTATATATATAAGTGTGTGACAGGTTCTTAACGACAATTCTGAGTGAATATAAATTCACAAGGACAATATTTACGCGTTAATTTCCTACATCCGGCATTCTTACAGCGCAGAAAACATTTTCTTGCACGATGATTTTCAATCTATTTCTCACACTCAAATTAATCGATTATTACTTCAATTTTGTATTGCCAGAGGATGTTGGTTAGGTGGGCCATACGGAATGGGCATCTGGTTTGAGGGCAGCCCACTACCACTGGTAGAGGTGGAGAATATACGGAGAATTAATAAATAGAGTTTAATTGTGAATAGATGTACTTCATTATGTATATATATATAGTTGATGCTGCATAAATTCGAATAAACCTTAGAATAAAAGGGGTTGAATTTATACCAGGAATATAAAGTATATTAATATATCATATGCATTTAGCACTGAATACAAAAATACGTGATAACCAGTTTGGAATTGTGTTCCCATCCCCAATACCAACTCTGCACAGTCACTGTCTACTAATTGCTATTACATTTATCTGTAGGTCACTTTTTTAGTTACAGCTTGTCCTCGAAACATAAGTGCGAGAAGAAAATCTTGAATTGAGTTTTCAAAGAGCACGAAAAGTTGACATTATCACGATCCGTCATACTTGCTCAATGACGAAAAAAATTCCGATGAAATTAACCCCTAAGTAACTATCAATACATATGTACCTTCTTACTAGTTCCAGGGTTAAACAAATGCCTTTATTTCGTCATATTATCGATGATTCTGTCGTAATCAATTGGATATTGAGGTTGACGTGTACTATAAACATTCGTAGCACGAGTAGCACTTTAAAAAAATGTCTTCAGACACTTTGTAAGAGACAACCACACTGTGCGCAATACCAACACTTACTGATAGGTGTTACATGTGTACATATGTTGAGCTGCGACGAGAACCGAAATTTCGGACGAAAACCAAAACAAATTTTTGTTTAAAATAAGACGGGAACCGAAATTCCACTGTAGAATGTTTTACACAAAGATTTGTAATATATAGTATACGCATAAGCTCCCAGAATACTCGGATTGATATCTCTTCTAAGCTAAGGTGCCTCTAAGTAAAATGGCGGACCATTGTGACACAGACAAGGGAAACCATGTAATGAAAATCTCAACTATTTTCTGACACACACGTGACCAATGCAACTGAATACGTCATCGCTCGTAATTGTAACGTAACAATAAAATAAAAAGCGGGTGGTAACTGTGAAATATGACCCAGCTACAAAAATAAAACAAACTCATCAAAAATCGAAAGTTCAGGGGTCAGGCTTGGTAAAATCGCGTATTTTCCCTTTTATGTTCGACATTTTTTTCGAGTCATCGTGCGTAGAGAGACGAATTATTAGAACAATCGAACCCAGTTTGAGGCAAATTTTTCACATTTTTCACACGGCAAGCTTAAGAATGTAGCGAAGGAATTAAATGGAGCAAAAAAAAACGTTGCTGCTTAATAAGCAAATAAACGTGAGAAGAAAAATGACAAATGCCGGAAAAATATCTAAATACAGTGTCTCATACTTCGTACTTAATTCGTTCGAAGTTCGAATCAGTCATCAGAGATAATGGAAAGTGAATTGATTAAGCTCACAGTGAATGTGCAAAGGGAGCGTTCTAAATACGTAATGATTAGATTAATAGATGTAACCACGAGGTTAGCAGGTGGACCCACGCCCCCGCAGCTCCCTAATTGCCCCAAGCAGCTCCCTAGGAATCTCGGCCTAGCTCAAAATGAACGTGCGAGGGAATGTTGTATCTACGTAATAGTTAAATACGTTCACGAACGAGGTTGGCATACCAACCAACCTTGAAGATGTTTAACATTCTTCACCTTCCACATATTACATTTCGCTTTGCCGGCTTAAATTTCGAACCCTGATAAACTTAAACGGATCCATAGAAATTCACCATGCCACTGTTATTACGTCATAGCTTTCATGATGTCATAGTTGTGGGGACCGAGGGGAACTCATCAGACAGTTACTATCGGTCAGTTTGTAGTGACGTCATAGAGATACAAAATCGTGAATTACGCGTGTTTTATCGAATATGAAGGTCTGAAAACGTATGTGTGTTCTTTGATTGTGCATGAAAAATAGGCAACTAAAATTCGAACCGGAAGTAAATAATACGAAAATACGTGGATTTTGCCCCAAAATCAGTTTACCTCCCATTGTACCAGTGTTGCGGGGTAGTCAATGTAGTGAAAGTGTAAAAAAATCGTTCAAGAAATAGCCAACTGTAGACGTGAATACTAACGAAGAATAATGATACGTGCGTTGATCATTGAACACAGCATAATGCTATAAAGTTGATAATTGAATCTGAAATTAATCGACACTCCATATCTTAAAACCGCGGGGACTTTAGCATTTGCTACTCTTGCTACTCTGTGTTAATCTAACACTGTCGTCATGTAAATATCGTGCTGGATTTTTCTCTGCTCTAAACAGTGAACTTATAGTTTCAACGAGGCGAACGAAGTTACGTGTTGTTATATCTAAATATACAGTGACATTCCATTTAGTTTATCCTCCATTTCATTCCACCAATAAAGTCCGCCCCCACACAGATACTTATACGCTTCATTACTAACAGATCTCAAATACGTTGTAAAGTGCAGAGTGATCGGAATCCCAAGTCAAGTCGAGTAAATATCATTCTGAATCCCAAATCAAGTCGAGTGATTATAAATCAAAAACGGAAGTCGAGGGTTAGCAAATCGGATTCCAGATTCAAGTCGAGTGATAACAATCTTAATCCCAAGTCTGAAAGTGCAGCTCTCATGTTGTTATGTGAAAACTTTGCAAATGTCTCGTTGAAACCCAGCTAACCATGAACAAATAGAATTTTTCGCCGAACTTGGCGGATGATGTAATGCGTGGAATGGCGGCTGGAACAAATGCGGTCATTTGGGTTCGCGTGATTCATTGATTGTTTCATTACAACCACTGACCACATTCATTACAATGGAATTCTTTTTCAATTATTATCAAGTATGTTATGATGACATAATTGCAAAGAATTTTATTTACCAGACCAGATTGTTACGAATCAAATCACGAGCGAAAATCCCGGATTATTGTGAAACAATTAACAATAAATAATAATAGGTGACGTAATAAATAGAGCACTGTTTATTTCAGTGGTTAAAAATATGGACAATTCTAATTATAATGAACTTCGCTACCTCGTACTTCGTACGCGACCCTAACCTTGTACGTTTCAGACTTGGAATGCTAAATTCACGAGAAATTCTATTCGGAGTTCGAACGACGCTTCTACGTTCGAACTGCATGCGCTGGAAAAATATGCACTTTGTAAGGTCCCTCTAAGTAGTGAAAAATTGCCCTTACTATGTAAAGTGCGTTTGTGAATTTGAATGTTATAATTGCAGTAAACGACTGAATAACTAAAATGGATACTTTGTTAACAGTTCGTGACGTCACCTATGTTTTAAAGAAATCATATTTTATTTTTCCAATTACGAAGGGTTCGGTGAATGCACTGATGAAGTTTGCAGGGTTCAGTACCTCCAGTAAGGTTTAAGTACCACTGGTCTAGTGCGTCCATTCAAGTACTTAAGCTAAGAATTTGTACATCCGCCTCTCGAGTATCTTACCGTGTGTATTCAATGTGGATTAACAGACGTTCTGTTGGTGTTTTTTTTCGCTTCGTTAGAGCAAAAGTACCATTGTCTACGGCAATGAATATTAGCCTTTGACCTCGGTAAAATTTATAGTTTTAGAAGTACCACCTGAACAGACTTTGACCAAGAAAAAATATTAGTTCTAAAATCAAGAAAACAGTACATTTTGACTGATTTAACGCTCCCTAGCGGTCAGGATAACATTTTGAACGAAACAATAGACAATTTCCTCGCAGTTTCAAAATATCGATATCACCATAGCATACACGAATATGAATATATACCTATATATGCGAAGGGAAAGTTTGTTTGTCCGGAATATATAAAAAAGATGCCCTGGAGCCAGAGCACGATCCAGGACTGCTTTAACACACCCTAGCGGTCAGAGTAGCATTTCGAGCTTGACAATAGAAAAATTCCTCGCAATTTCGAACATCTCGATACGACGTCACGAATATAAATGTATAAGTATAAGCCTTTCCGTTATACACTAATTCTGTTAAGGGCTTACCGGGGAGGGAGGAGCTTAAGCAAGTAATGCTTGGGTGACTCTGCACTTAAATACATTCATGTACAAAGGTTGAAGTTCTTGTTTTTTTAATCTCTGAAAGTTGGGTATTGAGAAAAACATGAAATATCCGGCTTTATCCGGACTAAGGTTTTCTATTATCAACTAATTCTGTTCTAGGCTTACGTGGCTTTGCTTTTGAATTTATTCAGGTACAGACATCAGGTTTTATTATTCTTTGAAAGTTTGGTATTGCGCAATATCTACAGTAGTTTAATCCGGTGTCGGGGTTTTCAAACAATGTAAATTCCTGTTGTTCATATTCATTTCTTGCCCTCGTTCGACTTCGTCAAATACGCAATTATCGAATATATTAACGGCTACTCATCCCGTCACTAACTATGTCAAGTGCGACAACGCATGCTCATCAAATCTATTGATGTTTGCCGCCTAAAACACTTGGGGAAAAAACGAATTAAGAAAGGATTGTGTAGTAGGTATTGTGATGAAACAATCTTGTTTATGTTTAAATTAATTTAACGCGGTACGCGCGGTCGTCAAGGGAACGAAACAATTTTACTGCGACGTTATTTAATAAATATATAAAAATATAACGTGGCTCTGACGTAGAGCGAGGTCGAAGTTGAAGGGTTTCATATATATCATTGTTAGTTGCCAATAGCCAATTGTGATTTTTATTTATGATATAACAATAGGTTTTCGTTGTTGGTATGCGTAATTGAGTTATTTAAATTTGCGAAGATGACACTTATGTGACGGACATCAAACGAACGGTTACGATTGTGACGTGAATAATGACAGATTATTCTACAATAGTAGAGCACTCAAACACGTACTTGAATCAGATTCAACTTTTGACTCCATAGATATCATTCATTGACATCACTACATGATTATTATCTTCAATGAATATATATATATACAGCGGTGCTTCATAATTCGTACTTAATTTTGTATCTTTGTATCTTTAAGATAAATTTACCATAATATCAACTCAAAAATACAAGTCAAGCTCGTTAATTTTAATTCTTTACTGACTTTAACAGTTTGTTAGTTAGTGGCGCCCTGCTTTGCCTACAATAACTTGGTACTCCAATATATGTATATAAAATAGCTTCGCCAAACCTATGCTGTAATGAACTCAGTCTACAGAAACTCAGTATATTGTTTTGACATAATTCCTT
>QXVX01006926.1:24886-40840 GCA_013436065.1 Halocynthia aurantium
GTAATTTTAGTGCTTGCCATAGGCGTTATTCTTGTTAGCTACTAAGTACAATGTATTGCAGCAAGGAGCCAGCTTCTACGTTGAAGAAATAGTTCAAATATTTTATAACATTCGTAACTGACTCCAGTTCTTATCTCGCAGTTCATATCGCTGGTATAAACTTGAAAGGAACAACTATGGGAAACATTATTAACATTTTGACCGCTTTCGGAAGGTCCTCTGGTAATTTCGAAGCAATTTTTTAACCTCTTGAAACCTTTCACAGGTTAATTTTATTGTCTTAAGCTCAGGGGCAGAGCGATTGCGTTATGATGATGTCGTGACAGCTCGTTATAAATAACCTAAAATAAATTCTAAAACAGAGAACTGATTCGTTAAACGTGTTACATCTTGATCAAATGTTTGATTTCAGAACATTCTTGGTCACAGAGTCATGAAATATGAAAATAAATGTTAAAAAAAGTGCTTATCAAACCCTTTTTTGTCGCTTCCTTAAATTCAATGATCTGCATTAGTTCAAGTTCGTATCACGGAAATTTTTATTTAAATAAATTACAAAATTGTGGGATCATCTCAGAAAGAAAAAATAAATTGTGTGTATGTGTGTATGTTCGTGTGCGCATAACTCCATGGGTTTTTGATTAAGCGCTCTGAACGGAAAATTACGGACTACCAATAATATTTACGGTCCGTCTTAAAATCCTACGTCATGGCTATTTAATACGAGAGTTCGTGAGAGGGCGATCGGTCATTTGATTGATGAGTCATAAAGTTTGAATAATGATAAATATTGTTTTCTCTTTTGAAATCTAAATAAGTAAACCATGACACGGTATATCAGCTGATTAGTTTCAGGTGAAAATATTAACACTTTGACCACAAGGAAGCGACAGTGTTGCAACTATCAAGATCAAATGCCAACGTTTTAAAATGTATGGGAAAATATTACTGAAAAAGATTTAAAAATCTGTTATTGTTGGATTTGACGAAGATATTTAAATAAATGAATTGGTATTTTCTTCACTACATTAGATAGCTATTCGATGAGTACTGTACTTAACGTGCTATAAGGCGCATCACGTAAATTTTGAAAACAATTTGATTTAAACAACGTATAAGACGCATTTGTATAATTACGTATTATAAGGCGCATACGAGAATGGGACTGAAATTGCGTCATACTACCCAGCGCATACGTAAAGAGCTCAAAGCATAGAAAGCTGGGTAGGGCAGAATCGATTGCCTTCTCTGTAAAGATGATTAAACACAATTAAATTACAAACAAAAACGATCAAAACCTTCTCCTTGCGTTAGTTTTCGTGTACAATACTTGCAATGGTAAAGTTTATTCGATATATTACGCACAGTAAGACATTCAAATGAAATATTATTCAGAAACAGCCAACAACTATATTCACGGATATGTGACGACACCTGTTAAAGAATAACATAATACTTGGGTACATGATGAGGTAAACAATAAATAACAGCGGATTTCCGGGCACCACAAACTGTAAATATAATTTCCATTCATATAGCATGAAATGTGGACTGGGTCCGCTTCCGTGATTGCATGTCTGTGCTGTAAGAGTTTTTTTCGTTTACTGGTTTGATATTATAGTCAGTGTTATCTTAGTATATTACCAGGTATTTTATAGACACTGATGACATCTTGATGTATGTTATAACAGTAAATGTAGAGCCAAAGAAAAGACCCCGGATTACACTATACTTCGGGGCTATGTCAGAACATGGTGAGTAAATTTGCATTATAAAATATATCCTGCTATATAGAATTGTTTTTGTAGTTATGCTTTCTCTACATATTAATTGTGTTACCAGTCTCACCAAGTTTTCACTGTATATATTTAAGGCTAAGGTAAAGGGTTATGTAGTTCTTTATATTGTTAATGTTAATATTGTTTTTTTGAGTCAGCCTTTAAGTCATAGTTGTGCCATTGTAGTTATATTGTGATTCGTTGTGATACGTGTAAGTGTAATTATTACAGTCGTCGCCAATCAGGTAGCAATCACGCCAGCACGAACACAATTAGAAGTAAGAACCCGATATTTCTACACACGCCATATAAAAATCTTTATATGATTCGATAAATCGGCAGTCAGGCGGTTGTACTAAGTTTGGTTGAATTACAACGGTTGTACGTGAAAATGTATATTTATACGCGCTATGTAGAATATAATTAGAATTCTAGCTTCTGTATTTGTATTTAGTAGCTTAATGTGATGTACTTCGACATAAACTCGACATAAACTCTTCAGGTATTCATAATATATAACAGTAGATTGTAGATATTATAGTTTATGAGATAATTTGATAAAGGAAACTGGGCAAGTCTGGATAAGTCGAACCTGAAGTGGGTTTTAGCCGATATTTACCTAACAATTCAACCCCCAAAATAAGGAAGCACGACTTCTATCTAACTGTCAAGAATTTGTATGTGTTAACCAGCAGCTTAGCATGCAAGTAGTATATAAAACTTGGATCTTTCATACAAGTTATGGTACAAGACTAACATGATAGAATTAGTACACTACTGTATGGATGTAGGCCTGCCGATAGTGTTACAGCCTTAGTATCGTCACCCTTTTCCACACATAATAGTCGACCTTTAGATCTTATACTTTAAGACTTGACGTATGTGAAAGCCTACATATACGTAGTACAATGGTAAAATCAAATAATTTCCCGTAACCAAATACTAAGCCTAAGATTGCAGCAAATTTAAAACAATTTCAAACCTTGTGTAGGTTCAAACGCGCGTTATTAATTTATTATAACGTGATATTGCTGATGTATTGAATAAAGGTAATAACGTTAATAAACAAATAAATGAACACTGCAACCACTAACATAAATGTCTAAATGCCACAGGCATTACCTCTGGAGTAAGGGTTTGAAATAAGGGTACTCCAGCAGGATAATACTAAGACATGAAGTACCAGTAGTTCCACCCGAGTGCGGACAAAATGTCAGCTAAAGCAATATGTAGCATTTAGCTGGTATTGTTGGTAGTTCTATTACAGGTGGTACAAGAGGTACATGTGGTAAATGTGACATAAGCTGAATAGGTGGTACTACTTCTGGTTTTTGTATTGTCCCTATGCAACTAGCACGCACGACTGTCAAGGGATTGGTTCTCCACTAACGCGTAACATACAAAATCGTGTTTCAACTAAATGTGACACAGGTGGACAGGAGGTACATGAACATGGTACAGGAACATGTGGTACAAGAGGTACATGTGGTAAATGTGACACAGGTTGCACACTGCGAGTACTTCTGGTTTTAGTATTGTACCTCCAACCTATGCAAATAGCACGCACGACTGTCATGGGGTTGGTTCTCCACTAACGCGTAGCCTACAAAATAGTTTCAATTTTTCGCTTGTTAGAATTTAGCCGTCACGCAGGAGTTTGTACAAAAAGAATCTTGAAAGTTTGATTGCGTTATCAGCCCTTTGATTTGAACGGAATTTGATGGAAAATTGTAAATGAAACGACAGGAAGCAGAAGTGATGGGAGAAAGTGAAATAGTTTTGTTTGTGGAAATAGATAGAGCATGAATGCGGATCGATAAATAAAGTCCAATAGCTGGAACGCGTGGAATGATGTTATTGTAAAAATACGGTCGCTCCTATCTCGATAACTACAGTCGTGTCTCGTACTTCGTACTTAATCCGTTCCACAACGAAGTCCAAATCATTTGTTTCCATTTGAAATTATAAAAAATAAATTAATTCGTTCTCAGACCCAAAGCAGAACCAGTTCCGTTAAACTTAAACAGAAAATACAAATATTTATGTATAGAAAATAAAGCTATATACTATTCCTTCTCATTCATAAAACATAAAGTATAAATCAGTGGTTTTTAACCGTCTTTCCAGCGCCCCCATTTGCTTGGGCTCGCTTCCCCTTAAACCTGTACTGACCTTAGTGAGACTTTGCTGAGACTTAAAAATATGAGTTTCAATATTCAACAAACAGTACGTGCTGGAATGAGTTCTAAAATGTCGTGCAACTACGTATACTTGATACTTTTCCATGAACCACGGCTGTGTACAGTAATCCCTCACCTATCGCAGGAAGTGAAGTGAACCGCGATATAGAGATGGACGACTGTACAGCAATAAGCCTCATACCGTGTTCTAAATGTACGAAAACTTCCCAAATTGGCCACAAACTGTAATATTAATTCCACTTCAAGGTAAATCGTTTTTCACTGACAATGACCACGGGATAAGGATAGAAATCTGTCCGATATCATCGCGTATTTTGTGAAATTTAGCCACGATACTATTTCTGGTTCAATGACCTTTGTTCCCGGGGTCACGTTTTATATTACTTTGAAGATGGTCTAGAAAATCATCTCCCGATGAAAATATCATATTCATATGAAAGCACATTTGACATTGAAAAACCAGAGATCAAAGCAGATTGACTAACCAGCGCCTCAGGGAAATTGTTAGTAAGAAAATGATGGATTTTCTTTCAATGCCTTTCACATGAAATTGAACTAGATGCAGTGTTCCCCTATGATCAAATTAGTGTTCCCCATATCACAACTACCTAAAAACCACGGAATTCGCTCAATAAATTATCGGTTGTATACTTAACTACCGTACCGTAATTTAATCACTACCCAGGCCCCCCACTACCCACCCGGTAATAAAAAGGGGAAAACTGTAAACAGGAGAATGGAGCGAAATAACTCGTTTCTCTATAAAATTTCATGTATCTGAATGTTAATGTTGATTTTTTCGCCTCCTTCGTTTGATATCATTTTTATTACTGGTTTTACGACCGTAATTACAGGTAATTACAGGTCGCCTTATAACTGTTACGACTCTTCTTGTGTGGGTAGTGCATTCCACCGGTTATTGACAAAGGCACACCTTTGTAGTAAGCTGTTGAAATTCCTATCTAGGGTAATTGAATGAAGGACATCTACTGTATTGTACTAAAAATACTTTAAGTTCACCATAATATCGATTCAAAAATACCAATATCATTGAGAATCGTTTATCCGAAATTCCTGGGACCAATAGTGTTGTGGATTTCCGATTTCGGAATATTTTTATTCATGTTAACTAAGCTGATCTTTTTCATAGTTTTTTTGCCCTTGGCTGATTTCCCAACGCATAAAAAACGTATATGATGTATATGATGAATATGATATAACTAAGCTGGTATTTTTTCATGTTTTTTTGCCCTTGGCTGGTTTTCCATAATGACATAAAAAAAGGTACATGTTTATGATTGTCCAAACATGTAATGTACATATTTAAGATAACTTGACTATGATATCAGAAACCCGGCGCTGCCCGGCTAAGCCTTGGACTCAGTGTGAGCAACCAGTCGAAAATAAAATAGTAAATTAATTTTTACCGGGCCGCTAGGGAGTGTTAGAGCAGTCCCGGGGCCGTGCTACAGGGTATCTTTTGAAAAATATACCGCCACCGCGTCCTGTGACAGGATACCGTTAGTGACCACACTACATTTTATTCAAATCTGTCCAAGTGTTTGGTCTTGTATAGCGAACACACATTTTCATATACATGTACCACTACATATCACTGTACAGCCACTGTATATGATACATACCACTGGCTTGTACTCCGGATGTAGGGACTTGAAGGAATCTGATTTTGGGTCAAAAACACTGATTAAATTTCATAGATTAGGCGTCTTTTAGAGGAGGGGAATTTTTGAATACCGATAAATTGTTTTCCGTTTCCAAGAAACAGTTGTCAGTAACTACCGCTTCTGTGTGTTGATTGTTGATATTATCTAATGATAGACTTCAACGAAAGGAATGTCGCACTCCGATAACCGGTCTACATACTTTGTTCATGCTGAATTTGTACAATTATGAGCCTTTACGTGTCACCGATGCGCAAATATTTCTTTATCTGATTCTAAGAATATTTTTAAGCGTTGAAAATCGAAAATTTCGTTCAATGTAGGGATAGTGTGGACACTAGTACTGGATACTAAGTGGATACTAGTAATGTAGAGGATACTTTTGGTACTCCTATATATAAAAGTTATATTCTACTATATTGAATGATTGTAAGTTAAATTTCGCTGCAAGGTGGATATTAGTAATGTAGCGATACTTTGGTTACTCCGATATAAAAGTTTTTATACTCTAACTTCATCAAATGATTTTAAATCGAGTTAAATTTTGCTTGCCATTATATTTATTGTCATTTTTGGCGCAAAATATGACCAGGAACCCATTATTTTGGCAAATTTTTAATGCACCATGAAGAATCGTGCGACGAAGTCACCTATTTCAATGCACTGAAATAACTTGAGATATAATTTGATCATTTTATCGAATATTTGTATGACAGCGCGTCAAATTAATGCCAAAGGAGATAATGCGGTCAAGATAAAATTTTATGAATGAAGAAAATGACGTAATCTATACAATAGATGTGGTTTGTGACATCATACATTAGAGTAGATGACTGTAATATGACACGCCATCGCAATCCATCAACGTCAGAGAGGCCAAAATCAACTGTGCTAAAGCGGGGCCAGTATTAAATATATTCAAAATTCAAATTTTCGTTTTAACTAACCAACCTCGACAAGCTTTAACTGTACTGTATCAACACAGCAATTCGTATTACACGTCACACGTCATCACACAGCTTTAAAAGTAAACTTGTTACGCAATGACTACGTCACAGATAGCTCACATATTTTCTTTTATGACGTCAGCAGCGCGAATGCCGCTATCCACCTATATTGCAAATTGCAAAATGAGAATGTTTGATGTAGACAAACCCGCCTTACTAAACATACATCCGCCTTGCGCTGTTTAAATATTTTAACTCGACGTTCTTGAGAGGTCAAACAAGACGGTTCAACAATGTAAAGTGATTTCAGTAAATAACCGACAGTGCAACGAGGCAAAATACTTTGAAATATTTACGACCACTAGACAGCAGAAACGTGTGGATTAGTAATGCATGGAATAGCAATGGTAGCACAGGGCCGGCAACTTAAGTGGGGCCCCATAATTTTAACTACTTTTCAGCCATTTAAACACTATAATAAAGGATAATAAAGTACAGTGGGGGCTTAATCGTTTCCAGAAGGCAGTTCGAACTCCGAATCAGTTATCCCCATTAGAAATATCAGAAAGTGAATTAATCTGTTCCCAGAGCCTAAAATTCATGCTGATGTTACCGTTTAGTTTCAATTTCATTATTCTCGTGTCAAAGTTCACCCGTTCACTGTAATAGGTACCGATGTACTTAACTTAATAAGCTTTTCAATGAGTTATTTAAACTTTTTTCTATTCCAAGTATTCCTGCAATATCGTGTTGGCAGAATAATTAAGTCCAGACTATGTGACTCGCCACAAACCGTGTGACCGACTCACAGGTCACTTCACAAATCAAATTAATATGAGGAATTTGTCATTTACCAATCAGATCAAAATTCCAATCGAAATACAGCTAGATCCGGTACAATGTCGCACATCAATATATAATAAATTATTCGTATGAATTTCTCCCGGCACATCGTGTTTTATAAACGCATCCTTACAGTAAGTAACTAAGGCACTGTACTGTAGACTTCCTCACGCGTGCTCGAGGCCTGTCAATAAAAATGTCGCACAACAACAGATTCCAATATTATCTTTGAAAGCAACTTTTTTTTAAAAACTTCGCTAGACTAAAACGTTTTTACGGACGTCAACGAAACGCTCAATTTAAATTGCATCGCGGCAATTAGTGGTCACTAAATTTCCATGTTGAATTACCTTTCAAGTACAGCAATACTATTATTACGTAATGAGTCACATCACAAGCGAAGAGTAATATATCACATTATTGCACAATAATAGAATGAAACAGACTACCTTGTGATCTTAATTATATCAGGTAAATATATATATATTGTCATGCAACCTTTCTCCTCCCTGTGCGTGCTAATATACAGCGTTAAGTATATTGTTTTATATGTTATTGTATGTAGCGGCTACTACCTCAAGAATTTATACGTATTCAATGTCGCACAACCTAGTCGAAATCTACCGCACTGTTGGCTAATATGTTCGCATACAACTTGTACACACTTCTAATTGTATAATTCTACAAACTTTTTTGCCATAACTATAATCTGAATTCTGCGTTAAATTATGAATATATATAAATCAACTTACCAGTAGTTCTTCATGAGATATGGAGTGATCAGTATATATAACAAGTTTTTGTGCAGTGAGTGGAATTGTTTCTTTAACCTTCGAAGCTACAAGCATACATGCAGCACCAAGTAATTGTAGTTGCGTCCGACTAATAGAACGAAGACTTAGAAAACGATCAAGAAAATTCATTGATAACGGAAAAACATCATCTTCGCAACGCTGTTCTTCGCAAACCTTCAAATAAATATGTAGATAGATAGTAGTATACAGTAGTACAGGTAGATAGATAAGGATATACTACTATCTAGATATACTAAGGATATACTACTGTATAGATCTTTAAATAAATTTGTAGATAGATAAGGAATATTGCAGAGGGTTGGGTTTAATACTACAGGTTGAGAATCCTTTATCCGAAATTCCAAAATCTAGAATTTTTTTAATGCTGACACGACACCATAAAGTGCAATAAGTTTACTAACAATTACTGTGTTGATACAGTTGAAGCGAGTGCAGGTTGGGTTAGTGCTGTTTATGCTGTTTATGTTGGTTATGTTGGTTAGTTAGTTAGAACGAAAATCAAAAATCCAGAATTTTTTTTACTGCTGACACGACATGCCATATAGTGTTTTTCGATTTCCCTTTTATTTACCTGTGTTCGTGTTGAATGCTTTGTTTATACATCTTACATAAATCATAATATCTATATAGTGAATGTAACGTAATGTAACTAGAGATCTCGTCGTCTTTGACTAATTTCGGTACTTTTAACTTGCAATAAAAGAGAAAGATTTACAACTGCCCGAAGGAGATATGTCCCATTTATTCCTCCGTAACTCATCTTGATATCAACATTTATTTATTATTTTTCTAGCTCATTCAATAGAGGTCACAGGCCAAGGGCGTTAACCTTCCGTGGGTAGCAAATGTTATGAATATCAAATTCCTTGCCTTTCCTCGCTTATATACATATGCTGGCATGCATAAAGCTATCAAGTATCCATATTTTATTATGACGTACGATCTCATAGCGTGCGGCGTCCCTATGTTCCTTTCATTGTGACGTAATATTTGTGGCTTTATTGCGTGTTAATAACTCCGTTCTAGAATTTGGTCTATGNGTCTTTGACTAATTTCGGTACTTTTAACTTGCAATAAAAGATAAAGATTTACAACTGCCCGAAGGAGATATGTCCCATTTATTCCTCCGTAACTTTCTAGCTCATTCAATAGAGGTCACAGGCCAAGGGCGTTAACCTTCCGTGGGTAGCAAATGTTATGAATATCAAATTCCTTGCCTTTCCTCGCTTATATACATATGCTGGCATGCATAAAGCTATCAAGTATCCATATTTTATTATGACGTACGATCTCATAGCGTGCGGCGTCCCTATGTTCCTTTCATTGTGACGTAATATTTGTGGCTTTATTGCGTGTTAATAACTCCGTTCTAGAATTTGGTCTATGACGTAACGAATTCAGTCGCCAACATTTCGCTGATCATTCCGGTTTGATTGGTCGAAAGAAAAATTCAAAAATAAACAATATTGTTTCGGCAATCGATTCATGCGGCATTATTCGGTCATAAAGGCGCCGGCTATAGTTTCAATATTTGTTTTGTGTGTTTGGCCGTCAGCAATTTTATAAATAAATTTGCTGCCATAGATATTTAGTTCAAATGTTGCAATGATAAAACAAGAATCAAAGTATGCGTTGAAATCGCTGACCGGAGTGCCTAGGGCTCTACCACATAGAAGTTGGCCTAGCTTGTGGATGAGATATACCCCGTAGAACTTATCCCTCCACGAATACTTTATCTAGATATTGTCATTACATGTATTTTATATTAGTATCAAAAGCCTTTGAATTATAATAAATTTATTCTACATTATTGTGAAAGTGAGGCCGAAATTAGAGAAAAAAAATCGAATAAATATTTTGTTTTCATAACTGACTTGACTGGAAGTGGAGTTCCTAATTTTGGAGTCGACTTTCGAGTCAAAATACTCGACTTACTGTATGCTAAGACAAACATTGACAAACATTAACAAATTAACGCTACGTGAGATATATTTAACTTTTTCGACTTACGTACAAATTCTACTTACGAACATACTGAAAAACCTACTCGCTCGTATACCGGGGATTTTCAGTAATCTATTTCAGTAATCTGATAATGTTGACTCTGCATCGATGCAAAATTAACGCAAATATATGTAAATGAGCGCAATATTGTATGTATTTTATTACTTCTGGTAAACTGTTATTCATATGGCATTTGCGCGCGCGGGAATATTTCCCGCCCGCGCGAACTGAATCTCTTTCATTGGCAATATTGATGCAACTCCGGTTCCGTTATTTCTATTCAATATAACCCGCGCAAAAACTATTCATTCATAAATCACAGGAATAGGATATTTTCAATGCATAAATGGGCAAGATAGTAGGTCTTTGCTGGTCACGTCTCAAAGTACAGAACGATGTCTTTGCGAATAAAATATTCCAGTATCCATACTATACACTGATGCTGTACTTCGTACTTAGAGAACTTAATCCGTTCAAACGCTGAATTGTTCGAGGTTCGAATCAGTTATTCTCATTAGAAATAATGGAAAGGTAATTAATTCGTTTCCAGAACCTAATCTGAACCCATTTTGATAAACTTAAACAGCAAAACCCCTATTAAAATACAGTCAGCTTCGTTTGCTCGTTTTGCTCCTAATATGTCAGAGGTTATTGTTAGTTATTATATTATCCGATATTTGGTTATCAAAAATTATAAGAAATATGGGCGTTTGAACGGGAATATATGCCACATATTTTTCTGAAGCTTGATAATTACTAATTGAAAGAAATATGGGCGTTTAAACGGAAAACTCGCCCGAATATATATTTTCGTAAGGGCCTATTTACGGGATACTCAATATCGATATTCGTAAGTTGCATTTACAGTTTAATTCACTTCATACATCAAGCACTTCTTACCTCTAACATCCAAGTAGCAACTACTTTTCTCATATATGGCTTGACGTCACGTTGCACACATTCAAAGTAACTTGTTGATGGAAGATATCTTTCTTCCAATTTCAGGAGATTTTGTAAAACTCTTTCATCCTTGATTAAAACTGGATCCAATTTGGCTCTCTTGATTCCTTCTAGATTTACATACGACTCTCCGCAGGCGAGGCTCATCTTTGGGGTTTACAGTGGGGTAAGGTGGTTTTAGCAGGGGTCCTTTGGGCGTGGTGGTGGGTCTGGGTAAATATGTTCTGTTGCACTGAAATCGGAACTATCCTGCTCTTCACACTAAAACCACCGATTAGAAATCGTTTCAGATCGATTTCATGCTATGCTCAAGGTCACTGGAGTTAGATGGCTGAAGGTTACGTAGCTAAATGATCCAATACAAATCTAACACGTGTCTAATAGAAGTTTTATATTGGGGAATGGAGGTATTAGCTATTTGACCTGTAATAGAGTAAAAAATATATTGATTAAGGTTTGAAATTCAAAAGGTACTAGCGTTTAAATAACGAATAAATGTTTAAACCAGTTGCGGTGCCTCCACAATATTTGCTCGGGCTAGCACCCCCTAAGCCTGTGCTATACTGACCTTAGTGAGATTTTCCCAAGTATTGCTAAGGTAAAAATATCAGTTTCACTATTTGACAAACAGAACCTCGAGCCTACCCTATCACATATCTGTAATCTACTTCGCAGCTTGGTTAGCAGTTTTTTTTTACTACGCTGACTCATTTCTCAACCAAGTATAGAGATTGATAAGCCAACAGCAGTAATTATATTTCTTGCCAGAGATGGGGATATTTATTTTGTTCCTAAGGTTCCGATCCCCGATAATATATAAACTGTCCATGTTTAATACGTTATACAAATGTAAACACATGGTGTCACCGCCCCCGATTTCTGCCCGCCCTCTCAAGAGATAAAATCCACGTTTAAGAACCACTGCATTAGACTTGACGTTTAGCAAACACTGCAATCACTGCGCTATGAAATAGTAGCGCAAAAAAAAATGATTCGCTCAAGCCTACAAAAGCAATCCGATACACAGAGGGGGAAATATGCAAAAAATTCGGAAAAAGAGTGTCTAATTTCCCCACAACAGCAGTCGGTATGTTGGGGGGTCTCCTTGCAATGCTTTTTGCAAACAATGAAATTGCAATATGAGAGAAATCTATCATATTTGACAGGAAGGTCGCACGACCTTTGTACATGAACCCGCTCTCGTTTGTACCAAAACCGGAAACCGTACGGAAGAAATTCGTCTGATGTGACGTACGAATCGGAAACTTTCGCACAACTGCGGCACTCATTTGTGTAGTCTTGTAAAATTAAATGCATGTTTAACTAATAAAAAATGTGAAATGATCCGTTTCAAAATATCCGAATCCAGAACGTTGAAAATTGTCTAAAAATAACCCCAAATAGACGATGCGGGGGCCGTAATAGACTCCCCTCAACAGAGTGGGTGTATTGCATCAAAACAAACAAATTTGAAAAACAAGTACGTTCTTTAAAGCTATTTATAAAAAAAACAGGGGTTGGGATTTGAACCCGCGCTTCGAAACATATAATTTGCAACGTACGGGAGAGGTATTACCGGAAGAAAGGAGATGACAGTAAAAGCCGAGTGCATAGATGTCACGAGACCCCCATAATTTGCATTCGGAAAAGCTCAGAAATGGATTTCAAATGAAAATAATTACTTTTTCTCACGACTAGGAAATTGGAAAACATTCTCCAGCAGTTTGAAATTGTAAAAATAATGATTGCGCAATAAAGAAAGAGGTTATTTGCTATCAGCCTGAGAATTTACACTAAATTTTTATTACACAGCTGTACAATACTGCTACCAGGGTTATCTTAGCTGTACTAGTCGTATCGAGGATGATGTGCGACATTATAAACGTAAAACTCTCATATTGCGGAACGATTGGGGGTCGATTTCATAGGGGCGTTAAATGGACTGTGTATATAAGATTTATAGTTTTGAAATCCTTCTTATTTCCTGTTTGCGTGCGATAAGATATTTTTAGATTGCTTAGCTGTCTTTAAACCTTATCATACGCTGGCGATAGAACTGTCAATAAATGTCGCGCATCATGTACAACGCGCCTCCATGATAGATACATTTAAACCTGATCAAAATTCTTGCATGAAAAAGTCTTGAAGTCTCCAAATCGTACCAAATGTTAAAGAAATGATACTGACCCTGACACAGTGGTGTAGCTTGAAAATGACATGTTATGACACATGCCCTGGACGTCACTGACACTAACTTTCTGTTGAAGTGAGATAATCCTCTCAGATAGCGAGAGCATGAAAGGTGCAGTTGTAATTTTCAGTAGTTCCATAATTTGTTATTTGAAAGATTTACGAGCTTGACTTGTATTTTTGATATTATGGTAAAGTTATGGACGTCATATATTTGAATAGGGGGCGCTAGACATAGGAGTTATTTTCCGTAGGTTCGTCACTGCCTGAGATACGACTGATAGAAACTGCATAAATTATATAGGAAGACTCGGCTGACTGTGGGACGTATCAAGTATGCCTTAACTAACAGCAAGTAACCTGAGATCTTTATGGAGACCATGCAGCAATGCTGCTGCTACTTTTACCCATCTTCCTGTCTATCTTATCATATTTCATATTTGACTCATCAGATAGATGATAGGTTTCGAGAAATTATCAAGTCGAAGAATGGTAATTCTATCTATAAAGAGTTCTACACAGTTTCACACATTGCAGTATATTCCGGCATAATAATTCTTTCCACGCATATTTCGATTCCTGAATTTCTGTGGTGTTTTTTAGGGTTTTATCCTACATTCGCTTGACAAGGCAACCCGACCCCTCAAAATAAGGCAGCATCACTTCCATCTAACTATCAAGAATTTGTATGTGTTAACCAGCAGCCTGGGGGGGGGGGGGGGGGGGGGGGGGGGGGGTTTCATACAAGTTATGGTACAAGACTAACATGATAGAATATACTAGAAGTACACTACTGTATGGAAGGCCTGGTTGCTGGCAGTGTCGCGGCTTTATTTTCGTCTCTGCCATGTATCAACAATTTTATGCTCGGCGCGTTTTTTTTTCATAAGATTTGACTTGCATGTACAATATCTGGGGAGTTGATTCCTACAAATTTTCAAAATGTCGAAATCCCCTGGGGTCAACAGCGCGATTACAGAGGGTCTAAAAAACTGATAACTCAAATAAACGAAATAGGGATGTGGTATCCTTGTACCCTTTTTATCAAATACTAAGTGCACCAAGATTAAGTAGTTATAATAAGCAGCAAGTAGTATAATTTGACCATCCCCCAAAAAATCCTGGCTAAATCAACGCTTGGGGTTTCATAGCGAAAAAAGGTCGGGAAGCTCTGAATAAGCACAAGGAAAATTTCGTTAATGGGGTTGCTGCAATTTTCCCAAAAAAAACGTGACGTAATCCAATATCGACGTCATTGTTTTAAAGGAAGCCAATGCTTCATCACGTTCAAACCTTCGTCTCGTCTATAGAAATCGTCGTCGACTGCGGAAATCCTAGTTTCAATTTACGATGTATTCAATTACTGGCGGGTGTTAACGCGAGCGGTTCCTTCTTTCATTGGCGGGTAATCACGCAACGGTTATTCAATGAATACTTTAAAAGCGCGATCGGATGTCAACGGTATACCGCGAACAATAAGAATTAATAGGGGGTTCGGGGTCTATTGATGGGTGCTAATGGATCTACTAACAATGGGTGATAAGACCGTACAAAGGAGAGAGAGGGGTAATCGAAGTAGAGATGTCGCTTTCATGAAAGAACGATAATAGAACGAGAACGATGGTTTGAATGAGTCCGAATGGATTAGTTGATGAAAAATAACTTTCAATGTTTTTAAACAACACGCGTTCATCTTGTTTCTATCCGTGGTAACTGAGTGTTTTAACCCTGAATATAACCCTAACTGAGCTTGGTCCGATGTAAAATAAAATCACAATTACAACCTCTAAAACTATTTATAAAACAACTGAAGCAATACACACGAAATTATGCTGCAATAACTTAAATAACTATTATATTCCACATAGCAATACTAACTACCGTAACACTAACACTAACTGAGTTTGGTCCGAGGAGAAGTAAAATGTGACTTACAACCTCTTAACTCAACTAAAACTATGTACAAAACAATAAACCCGAAATTATGCTACAATAGCTTAAATAAATATTATATTTCACATAGCTATACTAACTATGAGAATACGAGTAGAAACATGACACACCCAGTTCAATCATGAAATGTAGGCACTATACTGCTCTGTTACATATGATTCTGCACCCATACCCAAACACTGATCACGGGCACGTCTGGCCTGTGACACCAAAGCTTAGGGTTCTATAATACCAAGTACATCACCGATTGAAATACAGGTAGTTTACTTATAAAAATACAATTATAAACTACATAACAGTTACATAGACTCTACTACCTGTAATAAAAAAAAGACTCTATGTCATAGAGAATTACCTATGGCATAACACGTGCTCTGGGCGTCACTGACAGTAACTATAAGTTATGCGATAAGCCTTCGGATCTCAGATTGACAAAATTGTAAGTAAGTAAAAGCACAAAGGGTGCAGTTGTAATTTTCACGTGGTAATTCCATAATTTGTTAATTAAATGATTATCGAGCATTCTTTCATCATAATTTAAAAATAGATTACATAGCCATCATACCTGAAGCCAAGTCGCT